>LKNJ01001165.1:0-103783 GCA_002120245.1 Maccullochella peelii
TTCCCCGTCCTCCTGCTTCTTTTCTGTCTTCCCGCTGACTCTCAGCTTCCTGCCCACCTGCCTGACAGACAGCTCCTCCGGGGAAAAGCCTTGAGTGTCCAGGGTCAGGCCAAAGTGCTCTCCCTCTTTCTCCAGCTGGTTCGAGACCGGTTGCACGGCCACGCTGGTTTGGAAAGGCTCCGTCTCCTCCAGGATCTGGCGTTGAAGTTTGTCCATCAGCTCCAGGCTGCTGCGGAGCTCCTGTAGGTTTCTCTGTAGCAGATCCTGCTGGTAGAGCAGAGGTCTGACCTCTGGCCACAGACTGCGTACAGGCCAGTAGAAGTCCATGACTGGACTGAGGGCAGACCGGAATCCATGAGAGCACAGCATCTTCAGTGTGTGTTTAGTGTTGAGTCCTCTTGTTGTGAGATGAAACACTGTTAAAGTGTCTGTTCTCTTCCGTGGTGTTCTTGTGTGTTCTTCTTGTGTTGCTTTCTGTCTCAGCAGTGGGACTGTCCCAGCTTTAATATTCTAACTGGAGGAGCTCCAGAGTCTTCAGGAACTTTCCTGTCGTTACCACAGTTCTCCACTGGGTAGAGCTGTTACTCAAGAGGGCTGATGTCACTGGATCATTCCTGTGTGTTCAGGAAAATTTCAAACTACAGTACATTTTAGTTTGATTTATTGGTTCAAATCAAAGAAAATATATATATTTTTAAACAATTACTGGTGAAGGCAATATGCTATTTCTTTCCAGAGTGTCTTCAGGAACTTTTCTGTTAGATGGTTATTTTAAAAGATAATCTATTCATGTCATTTGTTATCTACATGCCATTGTCAGAATCAGCACTCTACTTTGTATTTTTATGTTTAAGTGTGTGTGTCTCTCTCTGTGTGTCTTTTCTTGCAATAAGGTTACATTCCAGATATTGAGACAAAATACTACTACTATACTTACAAAATGAGTTTAAAATGTCAAAGATGGAGACAATAAAAGGTTAGTCATTGTGTTCCTTTGACTAGAAGAAACAAGTAAATGGGGAATTTAAGAAATGTAGGAAACAGTGAATAATCATTTTAATTGACATGTTTTTTTGTCTTTCTATCATAGATCCACCTAGAATGGAGATTTGGTGAATACTACAATCACCCTACCACCAGCTACTGCTGAGGAAAAACTGTAATCCATGAAAGACAGCCTCCTCAGTGGATGTTTAGTGTTTTGAGTTTCTCAGATAAAACACAGTGTTGTTTACTGTAATATCTCAGCATGAGGCTGTCCAAAACCTTTTATGTTCTGCACAGTTTCCTCTGATCCCCTCCTGTCGTTTGCACATGTCTCCACTAGATGGCAGCCTTTCCTTCCACAAACATTTACCAACATTTATCATCCAAACCCCAGCAACCTTCCTGCTATCTCAGCACTTTGCCACTAGTTGTCATCCAAGTTTAACAAAAGACAAAATGAATTTACTAACACATGAAAAAAAAAGGCTTCCCTGTACATTGCTACATATGATTACACAGAGCTTCTAATTAATACTGAAACTATTCATTTGCACTTACATAACACATACAAGTGAACACAAACATATTGATGTTATTATGAATGAAGTGATCATAATGCACCAGCTATACTGTGCAGTGTGCTGTCCAGGTCACATCTAAAGAGATCATTATGTGAAAGACCTCACCTGGATGCATAAGTGTAAAACTAAGTCACACAGAAATAAAATAGCTCCTGTTTCATGTTTTAAGACATATCAATGAAATAAAAGGAAAAACATACACTGTACAGGTGAGTTATTCTCAATGAATTCCTGGTTGGCCTTGTAATATCATGTAGTAATAACGTGCTGTAAATGTGACTGAACTGAATATTATTTTATTCACTTGTTAATAGTAGTTTCCACCTTTCATCTGCCAGTATTTTATTTATTTATCCAGAGTGTACAGAAATGATTGATATGAAGGGTTGTGCGGAGAAGTAGGGCAACAACAACAACACAGAAGGCAGGATTTAAACCCACAGTCTTCTTTTCAACATATTCTATCTCTCAAAAAAACAAGGACGGATGATGAAACCTGGACTGGCAAACACGGCGCTTTGCTGCTCGGGGATATTGTGTCAAGGCTGGTGTCAATATTTTTGACACATAAAGAGAATATATGAGGGTTTTTTTTTTTTGGGGGGGGGGGGTACTTTTTTTTTTGTCAGGCGTTCACCTTTGGATGAACTCCCCAAAGTGAAGGCAGGATAGAAGTGAGGAGGATGAGGAGAGCGAAAGGTAACGAAAATAGAGGAAGGAGGAGGAGGAGGAGGAGGAGGAGAAAGCAAGACTCAGCTCCATGTAAATCATCTGCATTGTTCTCCTAATGCTGCTTGTATGCACAAACACACACATACGTTGAAGCTGCCGGTACAGCATCAAACACACACACACACACACACACACACACACACACACACACACGCACACACACAAAGAACCTTGGGCACAAACTCGCACTTCCTTGTTCCTGTCTTAGTTTGTCCCTCACAGAGATGGTTTTTAATGCACCATAATCCCCCTCTTTCCCCTTATCACATAAAAGAGATATCCTTCTATCTGTGTAAGTGGTTCTGACGGCCACCAGCTCATCACAAACACACACGCTCGCATAGACACACACACGTAGAGCCGCCAGCTCATCAACATGCAGTTATTCCTTTGGCGCTGGATCGCAGGCTGTTAATTGGCTGCCAAGCAGAATGTGTGTGTGTGTGTGTGTTTGTGTCTGTACTGCAGAGCCGGGCTTGCTTAGAAATTCCCGTCACGTCTCGGAGCCTCGATTAAGACGTTGCTCCAGTTTTGAACAGACAGACATGTGGGGAGGAGGGGAAGAGAGGTAGAGAGGGGGAGAGGATGCAGCAGGGGGGAGAAAGATGAGAGAACGGCAGAGGAGTGGGAAGAGAGAAAGAGAGGTGATGAGGCGGGACTCAGCAAAGGAGGGGAAAAAAGTGAAGGGCGAGTGAGAGAGAGCTGAGGATGGGGAAATGCTGCAGTGGTCCTGTGTGTAGGACCTGGAACTGATAACTCTCCTGTACTGCCTTCCTTATCTCCAGTATAGAGTTGCAAAAGAGTAGGAGTTATTTCAGGTAGCTACTGTAGAGTTCCAGTAGTAAAAGTCCTGTTCATTTTCTGCATAGACAATGTTAGGTGACTGGCATTGGTGCACTTTCAAAGCTTGGAAAGGTATGAACATCTCCTGGTTGAATCTTCAGTACAAACAAAGGAGCAACTGTGTCAGAAAATATCTGGTTATTTGATAAAAAGTCAACATTACAAGTGTGTCTACATAAAACGTGTGCCGCTAACGTTTAGATACAAGGGCGTTCGACTGTTTAAAACAGTTCACTTTCAGATTCTGGGTCAAGTTTTGGATGGTGATGACCCTGATGACGGCCACAAGCTGAAATGCGTTGGTCTCACAATAAAGTGTTGCTTTAGTTTTGACCTCTCGAATCTGCTTCCCTTCTCCATGCACCTTGGGAGTAGGTGGAGTAGTGCCAAATCCCTATACTCTGCTGCAGCTCTTAACAATAACTAAGGCTGTTCCCTGACCTTAACCAAGTACTTATTATTGCAACAATGCTGACGAAGGTCCCCTAACCTTAATGAAGTAGTCATTTTAACCCAAACCACAATGTTTCTATAACCCTAACCAAGTTGTTTTTGTGCCTAAACCCAACCTGTTTTGGAAAGCACTGACAAATGATTTCGTCCTGCCAGTATGGGGCGTCAGGGCAATGACAAACTACGTATTTTGTCTTTTAATTTAGAGGACTTGTTGCAGATGAAAGATTTCAAAACAACAGCAGCCATTGTTTTCTGTAAGCCTGCTCACTGGCGTCATCTTAAGACTTAATGTAGGCCTACGTCTGTTCGTGTCGCGTCACTGTCCAATTTCCCAGCATCAAACACAGGCTAACTCTCCAGAAAAGGAGAAATTTGATCAAATTCAATCCCCAGTTTGGCCTATCTGACCAAGTGTTCCTTGACTACTTCTTCTGTTTGTATGGCACGGTTGGTGTGTGCAACAGGTGTGACTGCTTTACAGTTTACTGTTTTACATTTTAGGCTCATGGGTAGCATTTACAGCGTTCCATACCAAAATGAGGGAAAACGACTTGTTAGAAATAAGTTGAAATTGAAATTATTAAAACTGACCCTTTAGTTTCTGAGGAACTTTGAGGATATCATTAAAAAAAACAACTTTTGAAATAGGAATTCAGAGTGGGGAAAAATTACTTTCACAACCAGCAGCTCCACCCACTTCAAAACTCCATAAGAGAAAAAGTTAGCGGAACAACTGATAGAATACATGAAGAAAACTGTGAGAAGCTTGGTATGACAATATATTAGAAAAATAAGAAAAAGTGAGCCAAACAACTCCACAAAAAAGACACACACACACACACACACACACACACACACACACACACACACACTCCTCACAGATGTCTGTCAGACACAGACTGCGGCCATGTTGCTCTTTCCCAGCTGCAGCAACCAAACAGCTTATTGTGGTTTGGTGTTGACAAGTCATCATCGGCATAAATATTTTGATTTCAGCCAGAAAGTCTTTATTATTTATGTCAGTCTAGTCAGATGGTGACAGCAGACAACAACTGCTCAGTTGCTTTGTAACAGACATTAACAAGGCTTTACGCCTCATGGCGCTTTAGCTGATCACACAGCGGCATTAGGTCAATGGCAGTACAATTCCTTGCAATTCCTTAACCAATTATGTTAAAACTGCATGAAATAATGCTCTCTTACCTAATTGGCCTGATTTATTAGTATCTTTTTTTACTTTCTGTACTCAACTTAAAGGTCAGAGAACAGGGTTAATTAAAGAACCTGCCATCTTTTCTCTCTGCTTTGGTGACCTTGATTCTCTCCGATTTTCTATGATAATAAAAGTAAAAGTGACCCTGTACTTTTGTGCTCTCTCTCTCTCTCTCTCTCTCTCTCTCAGTCTCTGTATGTGTGTGTGTGTGTGTGTGTATATATATATGTGAAGGTCTAAGTGATCTCCAGGTGCTATCATGTTTGTTTGATGGAGGATAATTAAATAGGTAATAGAAACCAGCCTGTTCTCATCACTATCGATTAATTTGTACCACACACACACACACACACACACACACACACACACACACGTGCACACATTCACACACAGGCCTAATACCCTAAAGCCCCTGGTCTCTAAGAGGAGATGTCTGATACTCCCACATCAGCAATCAACAACCTTTCATGTTTTAATGGGTTTGTTTAACCTAATCCACATTAGCCCCCATCCTCCAGCCCCCACCACCACAAATTCTCAGTGCAGCACTCCAAATCCATACGCTGAGTCCTTCACTGAAAAGTGTTTGTTTGAGGAAAATCAAACAAATTATCCCTCAATAGACCCATCCTCTATCACAAGCATTCTCTATTCCCTTGATCCATGAATCTGAAGCAAAGCCAAACCACAGAGCTAATCAAAACTCAAAGGAAGGAACACATCTTGAAATTATATGAAGACTTTCCCTACAAATTAAACTATGACAACAGCTCTAAATAATAAGACTGTTGCTGACAGTATTATACAATAAGTCTTGGTGAGAGCAGACACAACGAACAAGTTCCTCATTGCATAAAGTAAACCAAAAACACATAATGCATGACCTGCCAGGCATCATTGTGGTCATGGAAGCCAAATTCACTGCCAGTGACTTTTTTTTTACTATACTGAGTCCTTCCTTTATTAGACTAGATGATCATCTGTATTGTTATTAGGAATGAATGTCATTCATTGGAGGGGGCGGGGTTTATGACCTATGCTGGGGGCGAGATGTTTTGGCTTCACTTTTGGCTTGCTTTTAATATCAAAAAACAAAAT
Source organism: Maccullochella peelii (assembly GCA_002120245.1). NCBI lineage: Eukaryota > Metazoa > Chordata > Actinopteri > Centrarchiformes > Percichthyidae > Maccullochella > Maccullochella peelii. Next base: position 5,911 of record LKNJ01001165.1, read on the forward strand.
TGTCACCACTTGGTTTTGTTGATTTAGGTGAACTGACCCTTTAATGATTTGGTTATAGTGTTGAACTATGAGATTTGGGATGAAATGTTGATATTTGGAGGTACTATTGGGCACTCAATCATGTCAAAAATACTTTATGTACTTTGTTACCCATAATTTAACAAGAACACACATACAAACGACATTATTTCTATTCATATCTACTGCACATTTTGCATGCGGCATCTGTTTCAGTGCCAAAAATAAAGTGCCTGTTCTGTTCGCCTTTTCAAAGTGCATCATTTAATTTAACACGAGCGTCATAAACTGCAACATGCTTCTCTGCTCCATGTGCGCCTTTGTTCTCTACATGTGTGTGCCTTTGTTCTCCGTAATGTGTTTTGTTTGTCCACGTATCTGTATGACGATGATTAGCTGTGATGGATGATAGTGACCCAATAATTGTGACAAGGACACAACATTAACATTGAAGCAGGGACAATGGCAGTGCAGCTGCATGGCCGCTGCATTATTCAGCATGGGTGGATGGAGAAAAGGCGAAGGGGAGAAAATGGGGAGTGGGAACAAGAGGGTACAGGAAGGAAGGATGAGATGAGGGGGGGAAAGTGGGGATTGGAGTGGGGCTATGTATGGAGCGATTTATGAATAGACTGGTGGAGGGAGGGAGGCAGGGCAGATGGATGTACAGTACAGACGGATGGTCGTAATGGGGGGAGAATAGGTGGATAGGATTGGGGATGAAGTAACAAAGGAAAGGTGAGGTAGTTGTGTATGTAAGGGCGGTGTAAGTATGTGAGTGGTATGTCTATGATCTTGGAGCCCTTACCCAACGCATTAAACATATAGAGTAAAAGGTATCATATAGCTATACATTTCAAGAACTTTACCTAAAAATATATGAATTGTGTATATGAATATGTATAACCACAGGCTTAATCTACTTTCTGTAAGTTAGAGTTTTGTTAAGAGTCTTGTCCATGAAAAATTCTTACACATTTGTACAAAAAATCATAGTGGTTAGAATACAAAAACTGTACACCATGTGATTTTCTAGCTATAACCTTAAACCAAACAGAATCAGCCAAAACTTAACTTAGGTGTCATGGTAATTATGTAGTGACAGTATCTGACAAAAGTACATATTTTCAAGGGGAACAATACAAACATTTGTGTGTATTGATTTGATATGAAATTGGCTGCTGTGAGAGTACATTTTCTGAATATATTTGTTCTAATTTTGTGTCAATGTCAGATTCTCAGATTGGAAAAGGGACTCTTTAAGCTACAGCTACTCATTATTTCACCTCTTCACCGATGGATGGCCAGCACACACAAACACACCACCCAGCCCCCACCCTCACTGCCATAGGAACTATTAGTGGAAACACCATGGGGACACATAGATAAAGCCTCTCATTGCCAGAGTACTGATCTGTAATCACCGCTGTCTTTTAACAAGGAATAAGACACACTGGGCCCTGAGGACTGGTTTTTCGATCCTAAAGCAGTATCTGTTCAATCTGTGTGGTGTCAAGAAAAATTTGAGCCTTATGTAAAATATCATGTTTACATTTCAGTCTAGACTTCAATTTCATGTGTTTATTCCCCTGTTAAATAGCCAAAAAAAGACTGAATAATGAATCAAGTGAAGTCAGACTTGCTTGTAAAATGATTGCCTTTTGGCCAATGAGGTCAGGAGGTTCGGTGTTGCAGTTCCTGTATTTGGTCCTATCATTGTCTATTTTAAGTTTTGCTCTATGTTAAAATTTGTTCCGTCTTGCCTTTGGTGTCAGCGAGCTGATAAAATATGCATGGTTTGGACTTTTCACCTTTGCGATTTTTATTCCTTGTATAAATCAAAGGAAAATGGAGCCTTTTATGGTTGGAGCTCATCCATGTTTGATGTGCAGCCAGGAGGGAGACCTAGATAATAGAAGCTATCAGAGACATACAGCACTCTGTGTGTGTGTGCGCGCAGGCAGGCGTGTGTGTGTGCGCGTGCGTGCGTGCATGCATGTGTGTGTGTCCTCTTTTGGATTCTGTTTCATTCCCAGGCATTAATGGACTTGAATGTATTACGAAATACACTTTCAGATGGTCTGACACCGAGCTAAATGGGTTCACACACACACACACACACACACACACACACACATAACATACACATGCTCATACCCACATATATACATGCCTGTATTTAATAACCGTACAAAAAATTTGACTGCAGTAAAATGCAACAACATGAGAGAATCAGCCACTGCACCAAATGAGGTCATGTAGTCAAGAATTTCTGTTTCCTCTCAGATGTTAAAAAGACATTGGAATTGTATGCTCTCGTCTCGAAATGCACTCGTCTTAACCTTAGACATCATTCATTCATTCCTTATCCATTCAGACAAATCATCCATTCAAAGTAATTCAAACATTGATGACATTGATTTTTTTCTGCCAGGGAGAGGCAAGGCAACTTTATTTGTATAGCACATTTCATACACCAGAGCAATTGAATGTGCCTTACAGGGTAATAAAAATATAGCAAAGGTAAAAGATATATAATTTAAAAGGAAATAAGAAGAAATAAGAAGAAAACACCTCTAGGGGAATATCAAAAGCACAAACTGATCAAAGTACAGCGAAGTGATTCATCATCAGTTGCGGATGATAACTGATCATCTGCTGAGATTGTCCTTATGGAAACTTCACTCATATCTCCATCTGTGCGTTTTATTGTAGCCCACGGCAGCTCGCTCTTGCTGTGGGACAAAATCAATAGTCATTTTAGAAACATGACTTAATAATGACTAATTACACACTGTAGCGAGCACTATTGTTGAAGCAAAGGTCAGACTGAGCAACCATTTCTCTGAGAATTATTACTATTATATTATATTATATACTATTTTATATTAGCTAAATGCATTTGCCACCATTTTACAAATCTTCGGGAGTACGGTAGTATATGTGAAAAAAGTTGTTTATAAAAAAAAGCTTTTTGTGGCTATAAAAAAAGCTTTTTGTGGCTTCAGGGGGAGATGCACGAAGTATCATAAATTGCCTCTAGTGATGTCACTTGAGTCAGCGTCAGTTGGAGCTGAAGACGACGAGTTTGAAAAAAAAAAAATCTGAGGGTGTGGAGTCAGAAAGAAGTGAGCTTACCAGACCTCTGTCTGTAGCCTGCTACTCATCGCTGCTTGAGGCTATAGCAACTCAAGGCACATTAGCCTCTTCTAGCATAACACACCTGAATCTCCAACCAAACTGTCGGCAGCAGAGTTGAATTGTAAGTAATGTAGACTAAGTGTTGACAAGAAAGAGAAATAAAAAAAGACAATATCTGTGATTCTGCTGCATTGATTCAGATCCTTTTTTTTTTTTACTGTCCATTGTGAGTGTCATGATGTGAACTTGTTGTCTCGTGTTTCCTGTGTTTTTGCCCTAGTGTTTCCCTCATTTGTCCTGTCTCTATTTAGACCTGTCTGTTCCCCGTATGCCTGGTTGGTTCATTGTCTTTGTGTCCATGTTCCTCATCCGTGTTTCATGTTCCTGTGTGCCTTGTGTTCCCGGCCTGTTTCCCTGCCTGCCTGTGTCCTGCCCGTTACCTGCCTGTCACCTGTCTGCCTACCTGTCCGCCTACCTGCCTGCCTGCCTGTCTTCCTCATCAACAATAAAACCTTTTTGTCTCACCTTTGCCCGCTGTCTGCGCTTGGGTCCTTCCACCACCTGTTCCTCGACCTTGACAGTGAGTGAGTGAATGTTATAGGAGTACAACGCTAAGTCAGTGAAATTCTCTTTTAAAAGAATAAGTTCATGTCTAGCCATACAGACAATTTAGTTTTTATTTGCCCAGGTTTCAAAACATTTGTCATTGAGATTTCTGCTGCCATCCCAAAAGAATGGAGGTGAATGGAATTTCATTTGTGCTGATCAAAGCATTGAAAAATTAGATTTGAGAAACTCACCAGGTACCGTGTGCCCGTCACTCAGAATAATCCACAGACCTCGATGTCAACAGTTTTTAATAGGACTTTTTCTTCAGTAGAGAGTGATCCCAATAAAAACAGTATAAATACAATTCCATTTACCTCCACTGAAATGCTGTGGTGGCACACATTGGATATCTCAAAACCTGCACTTATGAAAGTATATGAATGGCCAGATACCACAAGAGGTAAGGTTGTTTTGTGATTTGGGTGAACTGATCTCTTAAAAAAGTCAGTTGAAGTATAAGATGAAACATGAACCCGGGCATCAGGTATTAAAGTGACACTTTGTATGCCCAACCTCCTCCACACAGTCACTCTTTCCTGTGCTACAATGAGTGTCACACCACTCTGTGCGTTGGCCAGTGAACATACCTCACAATTCAAATTCATTGCATGGAATTCCAAGGAGACAGGGTTGAACTGAGAGCCACTTCATTACAGATGATGCATTACATATATGTGATGCTGCGCAAGATACTTATGAATGTGCTACAGACATGCAGGGAGACTGACTGAGAGAGAACATTGTTACACGCTCAAATAATACACACACACACACTTTTTTTTATTTATTGAAATACAATATCTAGGTGATGCATTGCACTCATTAGTTTGTCTATGCAGAGCGCAGTGAATATTAAGATAAATGGGATGTTTCTGACAGACACCAAGGGATTCTCGCAGCTATTTACTCCAGTTTATCCATATCTGAGTAAAACCACACATTTTTATACCATGTACTACAGAATGTGGTGGGCCTGGTTTTCGGAGTATTACTAATATATTGCATTTTCATGTAAATTAACTGATCTAAACTAAAATTAATTGAATTAATTAATATTAATGCAGATTTTAATCTCCCAAATGCTAAAGATAAATATATTAACTACTTAAACAGGAAAAAAAAAAAATACAATGTTTTACTTCACAAACCAAATTTGTTCAAACTGTGAGAAACATCTGGCCCTGCTCTCCCTCAGGATGCTTTCACAGAGGGTTGTTGCTGTTTTGCATTACTGTATGCAACATGCTAAAACCAGTCAGAATTACGAGTAGGTACACTCTGCAAGCATCACAGCTGTGAGGGATACCTGCTGTAGTGAATCCGATATAAAGAAGACTAAAAACATCTTTAATGAAGCTTCCAGCCCAGTTATTTGTAGGCGCTGTATTACTTTCTTCTCCTCACATGCTGAAACAGAAGATCCCGTATTCAGTATGAGACCAACATTGCCATACTGCAGCAAGACATTTCTGTTTCATCTGCATCGCATTTTATTAACTGCGTGAATGGACTTACCTTACAACTCAGCCTCTGATTGTGAAAAAATACATCAGCCTAATACAAAGTCCTGAAACACACCCATGCACATACTTATACATGTCATGTAAAAAGGTGAACTGCTGAACTGCCTTACTTATACTAAATATTAAATTAGATTGATTAGTGACACTAATCATTTTACATTACATTTGCATTACATCATTAAACAATTGTGCTTGGCTAACTTTTGGTTATTAGCTCAATTAATAAAGCAGCAGCAGCAGTCAAAGAAATGACAGACAAAGCTTTCCTAGGTTTTCATAAAATGTCACAATTTGATCAGTAACTGCTACACGATTGAATTGAACCATGCACCTTTATAACAGCAAAAAGTAAAGTGACTGTGGCTCATTTGTAACATGCTATTCCCAACACTGCTCTGCACACACACACACTTTTGTACTCATGCCTAGTGCACACATTTACCCATGCATGGCGAGGCTGATTATGTAGAATGTATGGCAAGCAGACGCTGTGGAGGATAATTCCCTTCCAGCTCTCAGTGGGTAATGTCAAAATAATTATCAGACCAGACAGCTCAGTGGGCATGCAGCACCTCTTCATTATGGAGCGAGGTTGAGGGGGCTAACAACCTCCAAATGTGGCAGTGCACACCATGCAAGGTTTGTTGTGAAACTGTGAAATCTTTCATGCTCATCGTGCACAAGGGTTATGTGACGACCATAAGGCTCTATATCTTGGACTTGTCTTGGAATGCTCACAACGTTTACGTCTTTTTTACCTTTTGTTTGTTCACCAGGTGAAGTCAATGCTGTTTAAACACAGTTTCCGCCAACTAAAAGTGTGTTATTTGCATATCAAGCATCTGAGTATGCAAAAGGGGCTGTGGGAGTGTTTTTTAAGATTCAAATACAGATAATTCTTTTAATATATTTTATATAAAATGTAATCCATTTTTATTAATGTTTTGGGAGCTGCTTCCATACTACATATTTGGATTAAAAATAGGTCAAGGAATAGAAAAGGTTGTGAAAATCCTGTTTTAAATAAAAGTAGGTAAGGGTTTAAGTTGTTGGTTGACAAAGGATAACATTTACAGGCTGGGTCATGAAATAGAAAAATAATTATGTATGTTACATCCGAGTACTGGTCTGACTGTAAGAAGACCAGAGTTGATTTATTTATTTTACAGTCCTGACATATTAGCAATAATTATGCCATATTTTGCTTTGCATCACAGCACATGCATTTTCATAAAGTCATTGCAGATGATTTCATCACTTAACATGGAAATGGGTTTGTGTGTATTCAAGAGAATCATGAATGAAACTGTGTCGGATAAAGATGCTTGATTGCATTTTCATGGAGAAAATAGGAACAAAGAGTGTGTGCCCAGCCAAGTCAGTTAAAATCTGTGTGTGTGTGTGTGTGGGTGTGTGTGTGTATATGTGCCAGAGTGACAGACCTCATTAGACCAGAGAAATAGCAACTGTGTGTGTGCGCAGTGTGTGCGAGGTATTGTAGTTGTTATAAATATATTACCTCCCTGTGTCTCAGGTTAACTGCACTTTCATCTCACCTTGACTGACCTTCCACACATGCATGGATGCACACACACACACACACACGTGCACACACGCACGCATACACACACAGCCATTGCACCAAGGGGACACATTAGGGACATTTCTGCTCATATGATTGACTGCTTTGAATAAAGGACCTTGGAAAAACATCTGGGCAAGTGACAAATATGTCCCTCTGGCTGCCGTTGTATGAAGGAGACAGACTGTGGGTGAGAGAGAGAGAGAGAGAGAGAGAGAGAGAGAGAGAGAGAGAGAGAGAGAGAGAGAGAGAGAGAGAGAGAGAGAGCGAGAGACAGAGAGAGAGAGAGCGAGAGAGAGACTGTGTATGTTGAGTTATCTCCAGTGCTACACAAAGACCTGCCAGACTGCTACCGCTGTCAAGGTTTCTGTGTGAGTGTGTTTGTGTAAATGTGTGTCCTTGCCAGCCACTTGACATCACACAGCCCTCTCATGGCAGGCTTCTCGGATCAGTAGCAGAATGGATAAGGCTATTTACCAGCAGCTCATTTGGTCCGGGTCAGACCTCCAGTAACAGTTTAATGGGTGTTGAGGGTGGCTGCTACACGGAGGCGAGCAGCTTTATCTGGCCACATGCACCTTGAGTTCGCATCTGCATGACAAGGGATTTAAAAAATTACATTAGGAGGCCAGGACCTGGAGGCCAGGACCTGGACATATGAGGAAAATATGTTTGCTTATTAAATTTTACAGGTGGAAATTATAATTTATATCAATGACAATATCATCTTCTAAAACCTGCCAGTACTAGAACTCTTTTTAATGCTGACAGATGGCAGTTGGACTGTTGTGACTCAATATCACACTGTGACACTTGTTTCATTTTCTCACCCAACTGATTATATGCTTCAGTGAGCATGCTATGTGAACACAGTCTAAACATTGCTGGTTTTTCAGTTTAAAGTTACAATTATGCATTGTGTATCCCGTGATTTTGAGTTTTTGTTAGCGCACATAAAAGTTACACTTCCTAAATTTCTTTACAAGATGATTTAAAAGTGAAAAAAACATTGCATTTCACAGATATGTATTACAATTTCAATTTTAATGCAAGGAAATTGTTCTAATGGGCCTCTTCAAGCATGCTCACACTAATAGACGCACACACAAGCAGTTACTATTTTAGCTCGGAGGATGATTCCTTCCTGGAAAAACCAATATGAGTGTGAGGTGACCGTAACCCCACAAAGCTTAGAATTTCCCTGCAAGTTTCTGCATTTCTTAAAAGGCTAGGTCAAGTCTGCTTCAAAACAGCACTGCCATTTTAAACACCCAGCCCATTATAAAATCTGCACCGGCACCAGGTTTTGACTGCAAAGTACTTCCTGCATGCCTTTCCTGCAGGACTCTTACGATAGCGTTTTTCTTTAGACAAACACATTGCATATAATGTCATAAACAGCCCACCTAAAGCAAACATTAAACACAGAAGCAGGTACATATATAGATGCACATACAGAACAAATACATACAGACAGAGAAATTAATTTATGTACCCGCAGACATGCCTACATTCTGACATACTTACACGAAAACCCATAGATTCACAGACACCCACACAATCACTCCTAAACTGACAGCTAATGTTCTGCTGAAGGTCATTCATAATGATTAAAGAGGCATCTCTGCAATGATTTTCAAATGACCCTTGGGATGCCTAGACCACTGACACCTCTTCAATAGAAAATTACTTTATCGTGCCCTGGGATACCTGACTTTAGACTGACACAGTGACGGTCTAATAGACAGCGAGACAGTAAAGAGCGGCAGACTGGGACAGAGATGTAAAGTCAGACAGAGAGCCAGGCAGGAAGGACCTAATAGAGTGACACACTGAATGTGATATGGAGATGTACAGGCATGTAGCAGTCAGGCACACAGAGCCGGTCAAAACAGCGAGAGGCAGACAAGCAGGCAGACAGGTATGTGAAGGCATGCACACATACAGAGAGATAGCTGGGTTTGCCCAAAGCGAGAGACCCGTCCATCCATCCGAGAACAATCCCAGTCAGCACCAGTGGGAATATGGCCCTATTGCAATCCCAACACACACACACACACACCCTGCAGCTTTTTTACTTCAAGCCGCTGATACAGGGGTTTTGGTAATAGCCACGCTGATGGTGTGATGGCTAATTTCACCTTCATACACTATGTGTCTGTGAGTGTAATAATAACCTTGAGCCATGCAGGCAGTGGATTCCCCCAGAGATCAGCTAGGTTTGATTTGACATCACAACACACACACAGCCATTTGGTGCTGATATTAACATATAAACTACTGTAGCAATGTAAGAACTGAGCGTCACCTTCACACATGATTTAAGGTTAGCACAAAAATCATGAAAAAACATGTGAATTAAGGATTTTTTTTTATGTATTGCAAAGGAGATTAAGCAAATTATTTTCTATTGTAAAACCTGTCATAAGGATTTAAAGAAGAAATATGCCATCATGACCATTCACCACATTTGTGTAAATAAAATCAGATATACTAGCCTTGGCTAATACGCTAACTGTTAGCAAGGCTTTCACATATTTGGCTCTTTTGTAAGAGAGGGATCACACAATAACATGGGTTGCAGACAGCCAATGCATCTGACAGACACATCATTGCCAGGCCTTCCATCATCAGGTTTTTAAGACCATCATGCATTTTACAGAACCTCACAGCTCATTATCACTATAACCCAGGGATGAACTGTATTCTACTGGATTGTGTTGTCAGCCATGATGCACCATTGACAATAAAGGCCACCAAATAGCTCAGCACATAGATAAAAACTGTGTTATTTAGGGTGACTTTCTTTACTTGGGCAGTATTTGATTTGCTTTGTAGATCAAAAACTGACTTTGTGTTCATTTATCCATCCTTCTCCATCCACCCCCGCCCCCCTTCCCTCCTAGTCTCCATCTAGACAAAGACGGCTAACTAGCTCCCTTGTTACCCTGACAATTGGTATCTCAAACAATAAACCATGTCTAATTGCATTGGTGGGAAAGCAATTACATTGTTTGGCTAAAATAGCTCATTACATAGAAACCAACAAGGGATATAAACACAGACAAAAACAGATCACAAATCCTGACAAAGTACATTACAATAAAGTTCACAGCGTGTAGTTTGGTCTTTTAACTGGTAAAGATGAACATCAGTAATAATAAGAAGGTACAATGCACACAGCTGCATTCTTACTAATTGAAATATGTTCTCTTCATCACTGCTAAAATTGGCAAAGTGTTTGTATTTCCGACATTTGCTACTTTCCATAAGGTAAACAGAACTAAGAATCTATAGACATGCTAGCGGCTCTGTGAGGCACAGCGCGATTTGAGCTAAATGCCAACAATGACAACGGTAACATGCGGATGTTTAGCAGGTATAACTTTTACCATGTTTGCCATCTTAGTTTAGTGTGTTAGCATGCTAACATTTACTAATTAGCATCAAATAAAATTCAGCCGAGGCTGAAAGGAATGCTCTTTGTTTTGCAGGTATTCAGTCATAAACCAAAGTATTGCACAAATTAACATTTTGACCTGATGGTGGCACTAGATGGAAAGTTAAGAGCTCACTAAAACAATTAATCACAATTAATTGTGAGAGGAAAATAAATGTCTGAACCAAATTCTATGGAAATCCATCTAATCATTCAAGTAGATGTTTCACTGGAAAAGTTGGTAGGATTCAGCCTCTGGAGAATTTTAATGGCAATTCATTCTATAGTTGTTTAGGTATTTCAGTCTGGACCAAAGTGGTGGACCGACCAGACGGAGATAGTTATCCCTAGAGCCATGCTGCTAGCATCGCTAAAAATGGCTTAATATGTCATGTAGTGAATCCTTTTGTTCAGCAGGTATTAGTAGAACATGAGAGCAAAGATTTTTACTGTTAGGTCATCCTAAGCCCCGGCAGTGCTGGTGACACTCACATACAGTAAAGCAACAGTTAATGAAACCCCTGCCTGTGGATGTGTTGTGCCATGCAGTGACACTGGCTGTAAGACAATGAGAGCCACCTCAAGAGTTGATTTTTTTAAAGTTTTATTGCAAAAATATAGAATTTGATAACACACTACAAAAACATCAACACAAACATAATACATGACAGTCTCAAAGACAAACCAATAGCACATCAATAGCTAGTATTTTTACTGTGCTTTCAAAGAATCACAAAACAGTTCAGTTGTTTAAAACCTTATGTGTGAGTTACTGATAACATGATCATTGTCTTTGACCTGGGGAAAACCTAATAACCGCATACCTGCTTTTGAATATTGACACTTTGAGTGAAAGCTGCACATTTTGCCCTAGGACCACATGTGTCATGACCCATGACATTTTCCACTTCCTGAGAAGTTAACTATACAGTTGTGAAGTGGGCGGGGCCATTGTTAATGGAAGTATTTGTCAAATTGCAAATCTGCATTTGAAAGCTTCCTTTAAGCAAAAATTTCAATGTTACTCAACACACAAACACTGAAGTCTTCTATACCATTATACCGAATGTAAATGCCCAAAAACCAAACGCCTCATTGGCTGTTGCCATGAGAAAGATGTCAGCTAGAGATGTGAAATCAGTTCAAGCTTATTCCAAACATCCTTGCAGCCAGGAACAATACCTGACGTACACAGTCTTGTGCCTTTGACTTTTTATCTGCAGAGTTGCTCATTGACTGGAGCTGATGATTCACCTAAAAGAAATGTCATACTGTCTAAGTATTGGAAATGCTCAAACAGCTTGTCAAAAATAATAATATTGTCAAAGGAAAACATTAGGACTGACCCCACCCACTTCTCTGCTTTATTTCTGAGGCTTTCAAAGACACGGACACTATATTTTTCATCATTATAAAGTGTCTTAAAACCATTCAGATGTCAATGCAGCCTTTTATGGTTGTTATATCCCCACCCATTTGTGTATGCAAATATGATTTTTTTTTGCTATTAATAATCTGGTATTGCTTTTGTACATTTGCTAGAATACAGTCAAACCGCCTATCCAACGGTTTATGCAGTGCTTTTATTACAGAGCCAATTCCAACAAACTCCAAATATGTACGAACGCAAGAACTTGTTATGGAAATGTATGTGTATACTGATGTGAAAAAATTAGATTAAGTCAATTTCAAACAACGAAGTTGTTGATTCTGATGTTACATCAAACGTGTTATGCAATTTAATTTGACACAAAAAAATTGGCTCCTGCATAAACACTTCACAGCATGGTTGATGGAGTCCCAGCTGACAGTCATTGTAGAGTAACAACACATTGTTTGCTGTGCTTTGTTTCTTCCTGCTAAATGAGAATTGCTTAATAAGAGACGGCCAGCATAAAATCGTGCCATCGCAAAAGTGCTGAGAATAAATAGTTTGAATTAATGAAGATATTTTGCGCAGCAACATCTATCAACTAAATTGTATATTTAATGTTGTTTGCAATAACAAATCAATACCTGTTTTCACACTTTTTTACTTAGTAGTGGTAATGCTAAAATGTCACAAACACTCAGACAAAACGACTGGCTGAAGTTTGTTGACAATCAGGGTTCGTGCTATTGACCTTTGTACAAAATCATATCATCCTCTCACTGTCCTAAAAGATTTCTGTCAAACCCTGTGCTTACGTTCTGAAGGTGTATCGTTGTGCCGTACACAAGAAAATGGTGGTGTATATATATATATATATATATATATATATATAGCTTTGATTTGTTTTTTAAAATATTACCAATGCCTTGTGCTTGACTGTCAAATTTTACACCATGGGAAGCACTGAAAATATGAAGTGATATAATCAGCATAAGGGAACACCGTAATTATATAGTAAATAATTAAGAAAGACTTTGACACTAAAAACTCAGTCACCTATAGACATTTTAGTAAAACAAAAGGGCAACAGATTTCTCATAAAGTGCAAATTAAATTAGTTCCAACATACACATCGTCTGACATTCTTCTTATTGCCTGTAGATATTGTTGGCAAAAAGTAAATACATTGAAAGTTGGGGCACAATTGGGGCATAGAATTTTGGCAGGGGAGGAAATAATGGTGATGAGAGGCACTTATAAGGGTGTACTATTCACCAATTGTTCATGCCCCAGGCATAGGTTTTAAGTTGAAAATCAAGTTGAAAAGGGTGGTTGTAAAAAGCCAATATCACAAAATTTGGGTAGGATCAAAACACTGTGAAACTTCATCAAATGCCCATCGTATTCATATGACTGCGAAAACTTAAATTGAAAACATGGTGGGTGGTAAATTAAAAGTACCCAGCACAATTACTTTCACTGTACATGCCTTATATTGTCTAATATAAAAGGTGCACCATATTATTGATGCATTCCCGCTAAATTAAAGATCTGCATAGCCACAATAGTCTACATACAGTATATACAAGTATGTTTTACTGCCAAAGAGTGGGTTGCATTTTTGAAAACAAGAATAAGACCTGCTTTAATAAAAAAAGTACAATGTGGCTTAAAAAAAAGGAACCAAACCACAAATCCAATGTTGCTAAATGGTTACTGTTCCCCACTAACAAAACTACAATATAGTATATGAACATACAAGCTAGATCCAAACCTCCAAAGTGATGAATGTAGACTAAAGAGACTATGCAAATGTTTATCTTTCACGCAAACTTTCACTCTGGTAGAACATTTTGACTTTTAAAAACACATACCTATATAGATTGTGACCATTCCCTACTTACATTCTTTTAAGAAACCAGTCAAGAAGTATGATCTTGATTTTGACAGCAGGTGGAAAGGCTCAACAACGCCACAAGTGAGGCAGCTTTCTACCACCAATGAGGCCTTTTACTTCAACTCTTCTTGAACTCAGAGGGAGGTCGGAGTGTTTAAAAGTGAAACATGTTCTCTAAAAAAGTGAAATACCCCTTTAAAACTTTACATTCTTCTTGTGTGCTTTTCTATGCTTTTCATAGTCAGGCGATACCACCTCTTATAAAACTAGCTTTACAATCTCATTTCGTTTCCACTCTTACGCCACAGCACTAGCAGTACACTGTGTATAACCAAGAAAAATATTAGCACGTCATCTGCAAAAAGGATATATATACTGTCAGAACTCAGTTCCTGCTTAGGTGAACACAACGGTGATGAGGGTCAAGTTTTAGCAATAAAGCACTGAGTAGCAATGTATAACATACCATACCAAAGAGAAGTAAAGCAAGGGCTTGATCACTGACATCACTGTATACCTTTCAAACATACCAGTAGTTCATATATCAATCCCTGTGCACACTTCTCCAGCTTTTAGAGTATTCATTGTTGTCTCATTTAGGGCCGCTGAAAATATTTCTAGGTCTTGCATCAAAACTTGAAATGAAACACAATCACCAACAACATAACATGGATATTTGATCATTCTGCATACCCTTTAGGGCACCCTTAAATGGGGACAGATGTGCTGGTTGCCCCCACCTGACAGTGGCCCAGGTCTAAGTAGTAGGAATGCTGATTTAGAATATTTGTCACTATTTACTAATGTGTACTACTCTGAGATGCTTGATCAATACCAACTTGTCCACGTGATGGTAGACAGAAGAACAATGCTCCCTGCTTTAAATATATAATACATTATATACATGAAAGACATGTAGGCAGAGCTGCTCAGTAGTCCAAGAGAGAGTATTATGATCAAACAAACTGTCTACATCATTCTTGCTCATTTTTTTAAACAAGTATAAATAAATAAATGATTATCAAGTTGATCAATATTGCCTCCTTATTTTCAGCAGTCCTGTATAAGTGAGGTTTATTGTGGTGTGGCAGACATGTGGTGGAGGGAGACTCTGGTGAAGTGAACAGATTGCTGAGGGTTTTCTGCAGTACCTGAAGGTTGTTGGTTCTAAGTCAAGGCTCCATGAAAATCTGAGTGCACTCTTGAGTGAAGGCTGCATTGGGATCCTAGTAGAGATTAGAATCTGAATGAAGGTTCCACTAGAATCTGGGTGATCCTTGCCATGAGAATCCGAGTGGCAGTTCCATTATTACATGAACAAATGTTCCATCATCCATTTTGAATGTCCAACGTCGAGCCTGCGTGAGAGTTCATCAGAATCTGGGTGAAGGATCCATTAGTGTCTGAGCAGAGGTTGCAGTAGAATCTCAGTAAATAGTTTTGCTAGACTCTGAGTGAAGCTGTGTGACTGATTTGAATGTGTAATGTTGTTGCTAGAACCTATAAGAAGGTTCCCAGGAACATGTGTGAAGTATCCAGCATAGGACGCACTTTTCAGTTAGCTTTCAACTCCTAAACCATGCAGATTCTGAGTGAATTCTGTTGGAATTCACCAAGATCTTAGTGGAGATTTCAACAGATTTTCAGAGCAAAGATGACAGAAAGCCAGCTGAATCTGTTACGCAATCTGCAGCTTCATTTAGAAGCTGGACCAGAATGGTTCTATTGCCACATCCTATCCCGATTGGTTAGATGTTGATACTGCAACTGAGCATTGTGTTCTGTGTAGTGCTATACATTCAGCTAGATGTAGAGGATCTATACATTATACAGAGTATCCTAATGCTTAAAGTCTTGTATCTTCTCACACTTTTCTTTTATAGGTTCAATAAGACCCAAATTCATCTGGACAAAGCCAGACCCAGAAGGTTTCCTTGTCACAGACTTTGTTGTATTTTAAATTTAAGCCTCTGTGAAGGCATTTAGTACTCTTGTCTTGCATTGCTTTGGAAGATATGAAGTATATGATGCTGAGTTGTACAGCTAGATTACAACTGCAGTCTTGTCGTGTGAAGACCTGCCAAAAGGTCAACAACAAAATCCAACAACAAAATCCAAAGCACATTAGCATGGCAAAGCAAAGACAGAAACTTATGAAGATTTTGCTCTTGGTCCATTATTACATGTTCAACCTGTCGGAGAATGGTGTTCAATTCAATGACTCATGATGAAACCGTACTTCCAGAGAAAATTGACAGAAAATGTCAGTACTGTTCAGATCTACTGGGTTCAGAACACCTGAGGCAGGCTGGAAAAGTTCAGTTTCAGCCTGCGGCATGAAACTCCCATATTTGTGATTCAGCCAAAAAATGCTGGTTGCTCTCAGAGCCAGATCTGCGGTCTATGTTTCATGTTTGATCTGAGAGAATCCAAACAGTGCACAGAGATATCAGAATCCCCAAGATTCGCACAAATGGAATAATCTGAATGAAACATCTTTGCTTGGTTTCCGTTCAGTTTAGCTCACCATCATCTTTCACTAGCACCACTCAGTCCAGTTCAGTTTGGTTTTAGTGCTCCAATGTCAAATATCCCCAATGACACCACAAGCAAACTCCACACACAAGAACCACAAAAATGTGGATCCTTCAGTTTAGATCCATAAACATTGGGTTTCCTTGTTCGTAGAAAGTGCTAAGCCGCTCTAGGTCCAACAGCAAATCTGAATCTTTTCGTCACATACTAGGCCCATATATTGTGTGTATGTATATATGCGTGTATGTGAGTGTGTGTGTGTGTGCCTGTACATATGCATCAGATGTTTACAGTAGAGTTGGTGTTGTTCATATGGACCCTCATCTCCTGAATGGTTGTGATGATTTTTTTCTGATGTCCAGCCAAGTTCACTCCTACTCTTCGCAAATCCCTGAAAAACAGCACACAAACATCAGGCCCTTATTCATCAAGCAGTCTGCTAACAAATAAAGAAATATATGATGCAAGTGATAAAAGAATTACTGTACTTAAAATTTTAAAAACATGTTTCCTATGAAAGGTTTATTTGTGATGTTTTAGACAACTAGCGTTTTGATGCAATTTTTACTGATGTTGTAGCGCAGTGTTGTTGCAAGTAAGAGAATCAATATATAATATCCTCACAAGGCTCAGCTCTTATACTGCAAATACCTTGATTAAAGCAATTTAAAAAACTGTTATAATACTGATATGGTAGTTTCTGGACGGTCCCCGAGTTATGCATTCATAAGTCATACTTCTGTAGCTGTCTCTATCTTTATAGAAGCTCTCAGTTCTACAAAGGGTGCTGGCTTTTTATATGTTTTTCCACAGGCTTGCAACCTTGTAATGGATCCTGCATTCTCATTTTGCTTTGACCTTCACAACATGTTGTGACAATGTTCACTGCTTCTTTAACAAAAAAAAAAACAAAAAAAAAATTGTCAAAAAATGGGTTCAGTTTTGTACTTGGGGAGTGTCATTAAAATTGCAGTGCACATTTGACTGTTGTCATTTGAGTCTGGATCATGTCATTTTACCAAATTTTGAACTTTTAAGGGTTAGCGCACCCAAAGTTTTTTAAGAACCACCTTCTACTGAAAAAAATAGTTCCTATAAAAACTGATGACAGTGAAGTCTGTGCATTATTCAGAGTAACGAGGAGATTTTGCTATTTAGATATAATTTTGCACTGCTGTAAGCTCCACAAACAATATTCCATTTAACTATTGCATTGGGTTGGCAGCAGAAACCTCCGAGATATATATCTAAAAACCTGAGTGAATAAAACCAAAACTATCTGCATGGCTAGATGCAGTACTTGTTAACGTTTGCAAGTGGTTAAGCGGCCTCACTCTGATGTCATCTGAGCCACTGTCTCCAGTGAAGAGTAACCTCCTTCCATGAACAGCTCAGTGTAACGCCCCATCTTGATGGAGTCGAGCCATTCCCCTACGGTCTGGCTCCGAGTGCTGCAGTCCCCTTCTACGCTGGCATGCTCCACTAACAGGTTGGAAACCCTGGTGCATGGATGGAGAATACAGGGAAAGAAAATGTATGACAGTAATCAAATTAAAGCACAAGATTATGCATGTATTATTTCAGACAGTATCCATCGTCAGGATAACAGACTGTCAGATTAAAGGACTTTCAGCACCAGCCCTGTTTCACATCATTATCATAAATGCTAAGGAGTGGGATTCACTGTGCAATCAACTACATTTTGAAGCCCAGGGCTAAGCTCAAAAGTCCTGACAGTTACCAGTGAGGCTTTATGTTGCTACTTATGCACTATCACACAAAGCTGAAAACGCTGTCCACTCAAAACTCTTTCAGCTCACTCGTCATGCTAACAAATAGAGCTCTCCATGCTATCAAACAGAAATGTTCACGCTAGCTAACAATATTCTCCACGGTGTAGCTGACAGGAGTAATGTGGAACAAGACTGGCCCTGTTGTCCCTTTAATCTGGCTAACTGTCATATGTTACTGCACAGGCTGTTAGACATGGCATTGATTTATTAAGCATGTTCCTGTGTGTGTTTCTGTGTGCGTAAGTGGAAAAGAGAAAGGAGAACCAAAGGACACATTATTTCATTATCGCTGCAAAGAAAATAAGGTAATGAAGGTGACTGACTAAATGTCTGCTTCAGAGCACTTATTTCGTTTCATGCCATTATACACTAATGTAATGCACATACATAGTGGGGAAATAGTAATTGAGTGTTCAAATGTTACGATAATCAAAAGATACCCCACTGAACACAATTCACACTAATGCGCAGTTTTAAGAAAATCAAGCTACTTTCATTTATTTCTCCCCTCTTCTTTGCCAGCATGCAGCAGTTAGTGACTATGTCCATCTTAATTTAATTATGCAGCTACACAAGACTTCAATTGAGACTCTATTTACATTTGATCTGAATGATGATGAGTCTATTAGCTTGCAGCGCTGGGTTTAATTCACTCAAGAATGGGTCATTATAAACATTTCCAGATTTAAAAAATGTTGACGTATATTTCTTCTTGAGAAAAAACAAATACAAAGGCGTAGATGTGAGAAATCATTCCTGAAAGTATTAAATACATTGAATTTTTTAACAAAAATGCTCAAATTAAAAGATATTCATATCTTATTCATATATCATTTAACATAAATTTGTGTTAAGATATCCATGTGTCATCGACATTTCAAAGAAAATGTCTCAAATTTCAAATAGATATGTTGTTGTTTTTCAGTGTGAATTCATACCTGTGTGAGGAGTTGACCAGTTTTTTTAACGAGCTGGGGTTGCGAATGAGTTTATCTAGTAGACAGACAATCTCATCAAACTTGGGGCGGTTGCTGCGTTCTCGCTGCCAACAGTCCATCATTAGGTGATACAGAGCCTCAGGGCAGTCCATAGGACCCGGCAACCTATAGCTCTCCTCTACTGCCTTTATTACCTGCAGATAGACAGTTGGATGGAGAAAGACAGATGGAAGTTAGTTTTTTAAATAGCCATTAAGTGGTACAATACCTCGGGACTGTCAAAAGGATCTGCTAACAAAATGACTTTCCCTCATTTAGAAGTTGAGAAAAGCAGTGAGATGGAGGGAAGGAGTGGGAGAGAAATGCTCAGTTTACAGCAGAAAAGGTTTAGGGTTAGCACAGTGGGGACCAGCCAGAGCAATGAAACCACCCATGCAAGTCTCAATCCTCCCCTCTGAAAAAAAAGTTGTGATGTTTAATTTTCAGCTTTAACTTTATTGTGGAAATTTGTCTTGTAGCCAGGTAAAACACAGATTATTATACTAAAACTAAAGCCCCATACAAAAGCTCACATAAAATAATGTACATCAGTGAAGGCAAAGCACTAAACCTCCAGCCAGCATCCCATCCAGTTGTCCTCATCCTCATCATCATCACCCAGCAATATTAAATGGAAGACTGATCATCAGCTACTCATCCGGAGCATTTAACAGTTTGATGGATTGGGGCAACATAATTTCCCCCCGCTAGACCTGGCTTTTGGTAATCTGAATCTAAGCCGTGCAGTTAGTGAATCTTGATAAATGTTTAAAATTCAATGATCAGTTTTAAAATTTGTTCAAAAGATTCTGGGCATTAGAGAAGAGGTGACACAATTTGGTCCGCTCAGCAAACAACACTGACCCACAAGATTGTGACTCCGATCTACCACCTTTACAACCTTTAAAGAGATAAACAACGACAGAAAAAAAAGGTTAGACATAGAGAGAGACGGCAGTAAATCTACTGCATGAAGTCTGAAAAAGAATCATTCCCGAGGTGTGGAGAGGACACAACTTGTTTGACACCTGAACATGTAATATCTTTTTCACAGCAGGACCACAACAAACTTCAGCAAAAGTGATGTGATGAGTTCTCCCGAGCAGGATCCCGAATCCTGATATTTGCTCCAGGGAGGCTACTGCTCTCTATCTGACCTTACACTCAAACCTCCATGAAGTTAGCAAGCACAAACGAACCCCCGGCTAGGATCAACAAACTGACACATCATAAAAACATTATCTGTTTATTTGATACGTTGCATAGCCCAGTTAATCATTCCCGCAAGTAAAAAGATGCAGCACTGAATCACAGAAATGTTTGATGAAGAGTTTGATGAATAATAAATAAACCTGGCTCTCACTGTTAGACCCTGCGGTGGAAAGCAGGCTGGAGTTCTCAGTCTAGTTCTGCCAGTGCAAGACACTGCAGGGAATTGATTTGTTGAGTTCATGACAGCCTTTACTTGTGTCAAATTCACACAAAAGACAGACGTGATGGCACTCCAATACACACGCATGCATGAAAGCGCACGCACTCTCACACCAAAGCGCAAGAGAGAAGCGCAGCATCGAATCATTGCTGCGTGCTGAGATGGAGAAGAACTACACATAGCTGACTGGCAGGGAGGAAGGATCAGAGGAAGAAAATGGGAGGCCGAGGTGGGTGAGAGAAAGAGAGGGCGGGCGGGAGGCATGAAAGAATACAAACAGAGATTGCATTTTCCAGAGACAAAAGAGAGGGGCGAAAGAGAGAAATGAGGAGGAAAGGGGTAGAAATGGGAAACAGAAGGACGGAGCTTAGAGAAAGAGAGTGTGAGACCCTGCACTTGCTTGCGCAGATCTGAGAAAATCCAGCATAACGCTTTCAATTAAACATCAAACGTCTTCTCCTCTCCTCTCATCCTCCTCTCCTCTCCAGCTCTAGACTTCTCTGAGACAGACAGCCTAATAACAAAAAGGAGGAGGGAGGGGTCTGAAGCAGGGGATGAAGAGGTCACTGGAGGGCTGTGCATGCATATGTTGCCCGTGTGTGTGTGTCTGTGGGTGGGAAACGAGTGCATGTGTGTGGTGTCTGAATCAAATGCTCACTCACTCTCACTCATCGCCATGTGACGAGATTGTAGTCCTCCTCATTAAAATGACCTCCGGGCCACTCTATAATGTAGGTGCTACCCTCTCCTACTCTTTTCATCACCCTCTTCTTCTCTGACTCACTTTTCTTCGCCTCCTCTCTGATGAACAGACACATGCAGGTCATTTGGGTACTCGCTGAGTACAGCTAACTCACTACCAACAGTATATCACTCCACAGCCACTCATTTACAAGTTTTCCTATTTTGCATTTGGCCAAATATTTCAAAAATAACACGAATAATGCTGCGATTGGGAAATACATTGCTACATTTTGTTTACAAGTGATCTAAAAACCTTTCGCACTAATGGGTGATATATAGATAGCCCAAGTGAGTGTACAGCCTGCTATTTTCCCTGCCACATTTTTCTGCTTAGCACTGCACCTCCATGAGTGTACCTGTTTCACTCTTTTGCTTACGCACACCTTTCTCTACACCACACAATGTCTCTCTCTGTGTGTTTCCATTAAAGCTGTTCATTCTCATTGTCCACGCTTTGCAGTAATAGATTTATAATAATAGATTCCCGCAGAGCCCTCCCTTCTTCAACCCACATTCAGCCTCCTGACATTTCACCTATATGTTTTTTTTCTCCCTCGATGTCTCTATTGCTGTCTTGGTTATACACATGTCAAACGTTCCCAAGGAACAACGCGGTCGGCCTTGTGCTAACATTTTCTACTGTAATGGAAGTAAATACTTTGCATGCAAACTGTAATGACAGACCAAAAAAGATTGCTGTTAATATATGAGTTTATGAAATTATTATTCAGGATGTACGGCTTTTAGTTGTCCTGAAATTCCCCTGACCCTAGCGATTTGCGAGCAGTCAAGTTGTTGACTTGAGTATGACATACTTTTGTACTCCATATCAAGAGCATGAAAGAAGCTCCAAAAACAGTAGATTATACAGATTCTTTTTTAATTATTGGTAAATATTAAACAAATATCAATATACCTGTAATCGGAAATCTGTCATGACCTGTGTTAACATATGACATATGTCCCCAACTAGTCCTAGTTGAGGTTCATCATTCGTTGAGAAAAACTGCTGTTTCAACTGTTCAGCTGCAGTTCCCAAGGTTCTTAAAGCAAAAGTTTGACATATTGGGAAATACACTTATTCGCTTTCTGGCAGAGAGTTAGATGAGACGATCGATATCACTCTCATATCTGTCTGTTAAATATAAAGTTACAGCCAATTAACTTTGCACAAAGACTGGAGACAGGAGGAAACAGCTAACTTGGCTATAATTCAGTAGTTAGTTCTCATTTGTTAAATCTGTACAAAAGAAAGTGTAAAGTGTGAAAAAAAGGTGTTTTTCGAGGGGTTACTACTGTATTTCTTGGCTCTTGGCAGTTGCCAGGCAACCACACACCAGGAGTTTACTGGTTGCGGGCCAAGAAATAGTCCTGCACATGACCCCCCGTAAAACAGTGAGGTGTTGTTTTTACACTTTTGTTTTTGTACAGATAAAACAAACAAGATATACCGTGTCAATTGCTTAGAAAAAAAAATGGAAATCTGAACATCTACAATTCCATGACAAGTCCACCTGCTGATGAAGATCATCTGATATGACTGAAAGCTCCAGAACAGCTACTAAATTGACCATGTGGTAAGATTGTTTTCTCAATTGTCCTAGCTATTTCACGTACAGTCCTGCTTTCTTTGCATCCACCACCCAAAGGGTGAAAAAATAATGGCAGTTGTGGGGTGAACGCACACACATTTTTTTCCATAACAATGCCACATCAAACTTACATCTTGATTGGACATCTCCCAGTATGGCCTCTCTCCGTATGACATCACTTCCCACATGACAATCCCGTAACTCCACACATCGCTGGCTGAGGTGAACTTCCTGTATGCGATCGCCTCTGGAGCCGTCCAGCGAATAGGAATCTTCCCGCCCTGTGACGACATGCAGGAACATTTACCAGATAATGCAAATGCCTGGCTGGATTTAAAGGAAACTAGGCTTAGAAAATGTAACGTCAACTTTCCATCTGTTGTGGTGCTCGATAGAAATACCCCTGATATGTTTACATCGACAACAGCTCAGTGCCACACTTGTACAAATACAGCTGCAGTCATTCAAAAGTTTCACTTTTTGTTACACAAAGACGGAAGGAACAGACTTTAATTGAGACACTTCTGCCGCATGTGGTCCAACCCACAATTACACTAATGAATACCAATTTAGGAACACATTCATGATACGAAGGTTCACTTTCTTTTACAAATTCCCTGTCCTAACTGTCGGGGGGCCTGAGATTCCTCTACTTGTTTTCCTCATCTTCATTATCGCGCTTTCATTGCAAAGATAGAAAAGTTCACAGGATGACTGCTGAGTTCCAGAGGAAAATGTGTTTTCAGCTGATGAGTAGCGAAATTAGCTTGATGCAGTATTGATGAACACAGCGGCGGGGTATCTCAGGGTCTGAATTTTTGAAGGGTGTGAATCATGTTATTCTCACTGCTCTGTCAGGGAAAGAGAGCCAGACGAGCCGGAGAGAGAGAGAGAGCAAAAAGAGAGGTAGCCTGGCAGTGAGAGGTGAGTGACAGGATATTTGGCGCTAAGGCAGCAAGACTCAGTGCTAATTGAGTGTTGCGGAGACTGAGCTGAGTACTAATTGGCCCTCCTCCTGCAGGAAGCAGCCCGTCTCTGGATGACAGGACGCCACTCAGCCTGGGACACACAGCTCAATTTAAAACCCGCTGCTGCCGTCTCTGTGTGTGTGTGGCTTGCTTGTGTGTGTGTGTGTGTGTGTGTGTGTGTGTGTGTGTGTGTGTGTGTGTGTGTGAATGCAAGTACGTATGTGTGCATTCGTTCCGAGCGAGACTCTTGTGTGATAGTTTTCCACTTAATCCAAAGTTTGATATACCACAATCGCTGTGCACACACAGAGATACACACCGGATTGAATATAAATGTCCTCTAGTTTACCCTTCCTCTTTCGCTCTCACACTAGTGCTCAAACAACTGATTAATCGATTAGTCGATCAGCTTTAACCGTTTAAGTTGTTTATCAAGCAAAAATGCCAAACATTTGCATTTTAAATGTGCAGATTTGTTGCTTTTATCCGTTTTTATTAAATTGTCAAAAATATCCTTAGGTTCTGGACTGTTGGTCAGACAAAACAAGAAATTTGAAGACATCACCTTGAGCTCTGGGAAATTGTGACCAGCATTTTAGACTTGATTAACTGAAATGATTAATCTACAGATTAAATGACAATAAAAATAATAATTCGTTGCAGGCCTATTATACATACACAAACATGCACAGTCTTACCCGTGTGGTGTACGCAGCCTCGGGGTCATCTTCCAGGACTCGGGACAGCCCGAAATCAGACACTTTACACACCAGGTTACTGTTGACCAGGATGTTACGAGCTGCAAGATCACGGTGGACATAGCCCATGTCGGACAGGTATCTGCATTTATCAGCACAAAGGAGAGGATTAAACCTAAACACTGCGCCCTCATGATGTGTTCAGTAACACACTGTGGGTTTGCGTGGACTTGTATGTGTACCTCATGCCAGACGCAATGCCGCGCAGCATACCAACCAGCTGGATTACGGTAAACTGACCATCATTTTTCTGAAGAGAAGGAACAAACAGGAAAAAGACATTCTTGTTGATATTTGGTTCTGGTATCTTCAGTTTAGCTACTGAATACAGCCTATGAGAACAGTGAACAGATAAAATGGGAGGGGTAATATCACATGACAAATGTTTAAAATCTACTGAAAGAAAATCATGTATTATTTGATTAACTGCCTGCCAGTAACCCCCAATATGAACGCTGTTGACATGGGATGCCCTGCATGTGTTTCAGTTATGTAGCATATAGTCAATGCAGTGCTTCTCCATAGTGTCTAGTACACTGCATTATAAATCTTTATTATATATGAACTAGTTCTGTAATGATAATGGAGTACCCACATGGTTTGACTTTAAAAACTGCTCCTTCTGGAGCCACAAAAGGCTTTATACACCTTTTTTCCACATATACAGTAGTTCTCCCCAACACCTGTAAACAGACTTTGGAATTAGCTTTCCAGAAACACCTTTATATATGTATAAACAGCTACCAAAGAAAAGGGAAATTTGGCTGACTGCTCAATGCTAAAGGAGAAGCTTTCATACAACACTGATGGAAACAGTAAATTATAGCACGTTACTGCTCTTTCCCTCCTATGGAAAACCCTTCCTCTAAAATTCTTCTTAGTTTGCTCCCAATGACAGCTCTCACTGTTAGTTTAAGCTCCTTCCAATCCAAATGTAAACTATCCATCTACAGCAGCACATCGCACTTACATGTGAAATGAAATGTTAAGCCAAATATGTGAGGTATTGTCCATAGCTGTGACACTTAATCCAGGAGCCAGTCCAGCCCCTGGTTCTCGCATGGCTGTGTCATTTATACCGGCCTCAGTACACCAGCCATCCATGTAATTACTTCACAGGGCTTTCTGTGCTGCTCCGCCTGCTGGTCTCCCAGCTCCTCTGTCTCCCCCCTTTGCCATCCAGGATTACTCCCCAAGGCACGCAGGACAGTCACGTCAGCAGTATCCAGTGACCACAGCCCCGTAGCACATCTCCTCCACCCTGTCTCTGTCTTTTGTCTCACGGCATCCTCCCATTCCACACAGTCTGGGTGAGAACATCTTGTTCAGGTAAAAGGTCTTATCCAATCTGCATTGCCGTTCAAGCACACCTAAACCTCCGAACACCACCACATTATTCTCACCTTTGCCAAATTTCCATAATTGCTGTTCCTTACCATTTTGCAAATATGACGTTATTTCTCTCCATTAGCCATCTGCTGCAGGAGTTTACCCTTTTTTTTCATGCAGGATTTAGCCTTGTCCGCCAACTGAGCATCTTGCCATTGTAACCAGTAAATAGGCTGAAGTGCTCTGGAGAGGGATCACTTAATTCAGAGATTTGCCAGCCAGCCTTTTTATTATAATTCACCTTCTCCACTCAGGGCTGGACTCAAGTCTGCACTGTCTAGACAATTTGTACTGGACTGAGTACTCAGATGTCTTTCATATTTTCGGGCAAAGTGATCTGTCTTGGTCGAGGCTAGTAAACATTTCAAAATCTGTAGAGTAAGTTTAAAATCTGTACCATGTAGACGCACTTAGAACTGGGCTCCTATGATTATTCTGTATTATTTATTGTCCTTCTCCTAAATGTTTTATCTTATGTATTGAGAAATACCAACCTGAACACACAGCGAAGTAACTTTTCTTTCCCCTTGAAAGACGTCAGTGTAACACCTGCCTGGGCTAAGATTTTACACAAACGTTCATAACAATCACATATTCTTCTCTTGTTAACTTCTGCTTGAATGTGTAGAATGATGAGGTTTTGAATTGGAATAATGATAGCCTAGGTGGACATACTCTCATTTCACCCCACCTGATCCTCTTTGTACGGTGGCCCTGAAGGTCAAAACACAACATTACACAAAACATAACGACATGGACAGAGAGAGAGAGAGAGAGAGCTCCAAACCGTAAACAGCTGTTTCTACGTGCCTCCCCCCTGCTGATTTTGAGTGATTATTGTGAATGCTCTGATTAATAAATGTAAATAAGTAATGCTTTGTTTGTGATGACAGTTTTATTTAGCTTTAACAAGCTTGAGTCGAGCAGAGACGGGCCAGATCACACAACTTTTCCCTGCAATGTTCTAAAACGGTTTCTCTGGTTGATCCAATCTAGCACCGCATTGAATCAACTCTGAATTGACTTGGGTTCCGTCCAATCACAAACAAGAAGAGTTGTCCCTCCCTTTCTGTAATCTGAAATGTCATTGTGTTTTGTGTAATGTCGTTGTGTTTTGACCTTCAGAGCCACCGTGTATTTGCCCAAAGTGATGTATCTCCATTATAAAACAGCTCTCAAATGTATTTTACTTTTCCAGAAGATTAAATGTTTTTCCACCTCTGTGATAATTGTTCTTCCAGTTTGGCATATCAGCAAGTAGTGGCTCTCCACCCCTGCCCGTTTGCAACTTACTCCAGTACAGTTCAACAGTTACCTATGTCTAAGAGCTGACTCCATTTCACTTTAATACACCCCAAATACACTGCAAAAACAATTCCTTTTGATTGATTCTTGAGAATCAAGGATGGTTTTCCATAACCTCCTCTTCTTCCTTCCCATCATTTTTTTTTTGACTCCCCATGACCCCTCTCTGACCCCCCCGTCTGCCCTACCTTGAGGAAAGTGTCCAGTGATCCATTCTCCATGTATTCAGTGATGATCATCACTGGCTTGCCTGTAAAGCAAAATATGAGAACATACTTCACTACAAAAAACAATACTACATTAGAAATAAACCCCTCATAAATAACAAAATCTTGAGAGAAGGAAAAGAAAAGATGTAGAGCCATGTCTAATGTTAGATATAAATGAGTGGGCGCTCAAGTTTTAGGTTTTAATTAATTTTGAACAAAATTTGTAATACTAGCATAACATGGTGTAATTATATATATATATAAAAACAGGCAAATCAAAAAGATATATTCCAGTGCTCGCATAGAATTCACAGCTGCTCACATCTAGAGTACATGGTAGCCATATGGACTTCCCAGGTCTCATCTTGTCAGGCCTTGTCAGACTAAGTCCTGTTTTCATCAGTCTAAACGGTACTAGTAGAGTTAGCTCAACATCCCTCAGACTCAGCTGTACATCATCAGCATAAGCTATAGTTTCTCAGCTGAAACTTCACAGATTCTCCATATAGTCGCATCATGTCAAAGTACCCATATCAAGATATCACAGTTCACAATTCCCATGTTTCAATAGATGCTACATTTGGATTTGACTAAATCTGAGGGGGAGATCTTTATTATTTTGCTCTAAAATCTAAAAGACTTGACTAGTTTAACACTCATATCATAACATATTAATATGGAGATGAAGATGCAATAGGGTAGATAGAGGAGACAATGAGTTAAGAGTTAGGTGTGTAGCTGTAAAGTATGGTCCATGAAAAAACAGCATTACAGTAGAATTTAGTCTTGAATAATGAACTTTACTGACGTGATGCTGCTTGTATGCTTTTCAGACACTTCTGTATCAACTATTCAGATGGGAGTTTTCTGAAAGATATTAAATTTCATTTTGTTATTACTGTTCTACTTGATGAACCTGACTGATGAAGTACAGCTGACTGTGATGGATGCTGAAAAAACCTGACACAGTACTGCTTATAGTCTGAAGACATCAGGGCAGAATCTGACAAGTAGACTTGAACCTGACAAGCTGAGCTGGAGATTCCTAAACACCTACACACTGCCATATGCGTAGTCCCAGTAATCTGTGTTAAATCTGACTAGAAACAGACACGCTGTAGACTCACTCTTGGTGACCACGCCCTCCAGATGGATGATGTTTGGATGGTTAAACTGGCCCATGATTGACGCCTCCCACAGGAAGTCGCGTCTCTGCTGCTCTGTGTAGCCTGCTTTCAAGGTCTTAATGGCAACCTGGATCTCTCTTTTCCCGGGCAGCCTCAGCGGTCCGCTGCACACCTCGCCAAACTCCCCTAAGGCAGAAAGACAGAGCTCGACTGTGGCCTAAACATTTCAGCCACCTTCAGCTACAATTGTTCAGTGGTGAAACAAACCTTTCATAGTGACCCAAATCTAAAAGTTCACTTTATACTGTTGTTCATACTGTGTTGATTAATTGCTTTATTTGAGAACAGGTATAAATTTCAAGATCAGCCCCAAAGTGATGCTCACAATAAGAATCAGTGTATCTCTAAGACACACACACACACACACACACACACACACACACACACACACACCGAGTTGACTCACCAGCTCCGATGATCCTCTCTATGGAAATGAATGAGACGTCAATCTCCTGGGCAAATTCGTGCACTGCCTGGTTGGGATCTTCATAGGTGAGGGGGTCAATGTAGGTACGCACCCCTGGGAACTTTACTGCAGACACACATGCATGGCATCATTACCATTTAGATGTCATTTACTATCATTAACATATAGTCATGCTTGTATCCACAATTCTATGCATGCATACATAACAATGTAAGTCATGAGTGGTCCCACTGTCTATACCTGAAGATGCCGCCAACTTTGCGACAGTATTTTTGATAATTTCTTCATTGCTGTCAGCTTTAAAATGATTGCAATCATACATATTACAGTGGGGCAATATGACAGCGTATTATATCCATTGAGACGATGGAAACTCACCAACAATGTAGCTTCCCTTTAACATTTCTGATTGTATTATGCCATCGCATGCAATGTTGCAAATCAATATTCAATCAACGTTCATCAATGTTAAGTAGTTTGTAGTCTGATTTGTCAGTTTCTCATGTGAATTTACACAGAACATCCATCCATTATCTATACCGCTTATCCTCAGAGGGTCACGGGGGGCTGTAGCCAATCCCAGCTGACATTGGGCGAGAGGCGGGGTACACCCTGGACTGGTCGCCAGTCAGTCACAGGCCTGACACATAGAGACAGAACCAAGAACCCTCTTGCTGTGAAGTGCTAACCACTGCACCACCATGCCGCCCTCTACATTATAATATAAATGCATAAAATAATGTATACTGTGATAGAAGATTTTATCCATATTTCCTACCCATAATCAACATTATTTCTGGCTTTTTATATTGTTATGGTGATGTGATTTAATACAGGCTTTGAACTCCTGAAGCCTTTATGACATTTTTTTGTACCTTTTAAAAAACATCACTGCTACTGAAAGTACTTACAGAAACTACCTAAAATACTGCATCTACTGTAGGGAACAAAATACAATGATTCATACCTTTACTTGTCCCCAAAATAAGACACTTTCAGTCACTTTTTGTGAGCATGATAATTAATTAACATTCATTTTAAAAGATTTTCTTTCATGGTATGAATCGATTTGACAGTAAACCACACAACCTGGTACTGTGGTATTTTTTCCCTGACTGCTCCGGAGCTGATGTACCCGTCACGGTCGGCTCTGATGCCAACAGATGGATAGCAGGATACAATGCCAAAAAATGCGGTCAAATATATTAAGCTGTCACGGCCTATAAATCATCATAGCTTTGTGTGTCCTCTGCCAACATGAGTGCCATGGAGCTGGTTTGTCATTCAAAGAATAGCCCCTGGTACAAAACATTGTCAACTGTACTGGTAAAACACACACAGACAGACAGACACACACACACACACACACACACACACACACGCGTGGGCCTATGGTGATGAACAAACTCATACAGACATGACCGCTGTCTGAACCCTCTACTGTACATGTGTAAACTTTGGGTGAACTTGCACACACACAGACACACACACAGACTCACACACACATACAGCATGAGTTTGGGCTTTCTTAACGTACTGTGACCGTTGTGGAAGTGCATCTTCTCCTCTTCAGGATCCTGCTTTGCTTTGCTGTAGCCACACCGCCTGAGGGGGGAGGAAAGACAAACATCAGAATCAATGTCATGCCACAGTATTGTTATGTGCACATGTGAAAGCATTTGACTTGTGTTTTTGGTCACTGCAGAAAACCTTACAATTGCACTTGTATAAATGACACATACTGGTGATTTATAGCGGATAGACAAAACAATGGGAACACCTCATGGAAAAGGACTGTATGCCCTTATGCATTTTATCTACTGTATATCTAAACAAAGTGTAAACAGTGACATTTACACTCCTAGAGAAGAAAGGGTAACAGTCAAGAGATCACAGTAAAGATACCATAAAATGGCCCAGACGCAGAAAAGCAAATCCTGGCCAACAGAGGCCACGATCACATTTGGATCCAAGTGCAAGATAAGCTTTTTATTTCCTCACAGGATCTGCTAACGTACATTTCAAGGTTTTCAAAAGTATTGCTGACATTGAAGAAAACTACCAGCCTTTTAGACATTAGCAAAGGCCTGCACTTTTCAAATAATGTCATTTTCCAAGAAAGCCCCCGTCAAGAGATCAACTCTGACTTTTGAGAGAGGAGAGAGAAGTCTTGCGCTTTTCGATGTGGCCTTTTCAAAGGCCACATACAAAATAAAGATTTTTGGTCAAGTCGCCTGAAAGAAAAAGGACATCTAAGAGAAATTCTTTAAGTCATTAGCTTTTGTCTGCATCCATATTATATCCTTTTCTCTTACGGCCATGTGAGAAAGAATAGCCCCCCCCCCGATGCCTTGACCGAAATCTGTATTCATGTGTTTGTTGTGTGGATGTGTGTCTGTGTGTGTGCTCAAAGCTTCTGCATGTCAATATTTAGACATGCAGCATCAGAGATAATCAGAGATCACAGATAACCCAGATTAAACAGGAGGATTGATTTTAAACTTGATCCTATACACAAACAAACACACACACGCACAAACATATGCCACTGACAGAACGGACACAGATACTCAAATTAGTGTATTTGTGAGGTAAATGCATTCATTTACTTTACTGCATTTGTAAAACCAAGAGTCAATAAAATGTTTTAGATGGAGTTTTCCTCATTCTTTTGCTCTTGAAGGCAAACAGCCGAAGAGCACGAACACATTGACAACACACAAACACACACACGCACACAGGGGTCATGTCCAAGTCTTTCCCATCACGGCTCTCTGTAGGACAGCCAGGCTTGGCTGGAGTGGTTTGGTGTGGGCAGCTGGATAGTCTGGGGGAGGGGAGTCTGTCTGTGTGTGTGTGTGTGTGTGTGTGTGTGTGTACACATTTGCTGTGTATCTGCCTGAGGGTGTAGTTTGCTGGATCTGTTGAGTCAAGGGGTTTGAGCACGCTCAATGCCCAGCCTGCCTTGCAACTTCCTGCATGTGTGAGTCTGTGTGTGTGTGTGTTTGTGTGTGTTAACCCATGCATACATGCATCAGGGTGTATGTGCGTGTCTACACATGTGTACTGTGTTTGGATGTCTATGCATGCATGTGTAGTCTGGAAGGCCATGCAGGAGGAGGGGAGGTTGGGAGACATAGTGGTTGGAGGGGGTTGTGGTGCTTGTGTCCCAAATCCATCACTGGAAAATTTCCCCCACCCGAAACCCGAGCGATCCGCGATCCTCATCCCTGTTCGGCTAAACCAAAATCTCCAATGTGTCTTTTCTGATTTGCTTTTTAATCCTTGAACATCGCCACTGTTTATTTATCTGATCATTCTGTCATATAACTACATATTCACCATGTCTGTGAATAAGTTATTGCAGAAAGATTAACTAAAATGATGACCTAATGGTTGAAAGGGATGGAGAGTTTTATGAATTAAGGAGCAACGTGGATGAAATAAAGAATGAACAGATCAATGGATAGATGAATGCAAGATCAATAATGCAAATGCATGAGTGGAGAGATGGGTGGATGAACAGAGCATAAGAATACGGATGTGAATCTGAATTCACACTCTGAGCATTATAAAACTGCCCTCAGCTTTGTTAACTATGGTTCAGTAAAGGGATTTGGATATTTATAGCTGGTAATTAACTGAATGAGATACATATCAGAGGAAAATGTGGTTAAGGAAGATGAAATTCAGAAAAAAAAAAGTTAAAGAAACTGACAAATAAAAGAGTTTGAGGGACTTTTATGGATATAAAATCAGATGAGGATATGAATGTCTGCTCAATAACTATAGGCTGTTGCTATATACAGAATTTTCATTGGTGTATGTTGTGTTGGTGTTTGAAAATGATATCAGAAAATTGGTTGTACCAATTACAAGACAAGGTTAAGTGAAGGTCATATGAGCCCAGAGGCATGCAGACACAACATATTTTACAATGCAGTGTATTATGTATGGACCACAGAGTGCGAAATACTGTGTGTGTGTGTAACACAGCAAAGTTTCACCAGACTTGAGGAGAATCCACTGGCTTGTACGCGTCAACCCAAAAGCTATAACCTAAAAAGCAACCCTTAATCCTGACCTATTACAAAACTCTAACCTCAAGCTGTGTATCTAATCCCATAATGCTG
The DNA here is from genome assembly GCA_002120245.1 of Maccullochella peelii. NCBI lineage: Eukaryota > Metazoa > Chordata > Actinopteri > Centrarchiformes > Percichthyidae > Maccullochella > Maccullochella peelii. Next base: position 38,941 of record LKNJ01001165.1, read on the forward strand.
CTCAGCAACACAGAAATATCTGGGTCAGAGATGAGATTTGATTCATGTCATTTTTGTTAGTCAGCATTAGGTCAGAGGAGGACGAGGGGATGGCCTCTGACTAAGCCAACATATATCCACATATACAGAGATGCAGTGATTTACAAAATCATAATAACTTTACTTAAAAATAATAAATCAATCTCTAAAATCAAACATCTAAATGATGTCAGAATGTCTTGTCTTTGTAAAATGCAGTTTGTCATTATTAGTAATGTCAGTAAAGTTTACTCTCACTATCCAATAACATCACTTACTCCAAATATGAGAGGATATGGGATGTCACTACAAAGTTACACAATTCCCACATCAATGTCTTCCATTATTTCACATCATACAGTCAATAGCAAAGCCATTTCATTGCCTTTATACAGTTAATGCCCTGTGTTACTGAGTATTTCATTAAATCAGCCCAAAAACACAACATACAACACTTAAAATGCAACATATTTACTAGATATAAATTCAGAATATTTCCTTTATGACAGCACTGTTGGTAGCATTTAATGTACTGCAGCAATCCAATCCACAGGAGAAAGATGTGTGTGGGCATACATTATGTACCTGTATGCCAAAACCAATATGTACATGTGCTTACACCTGCATGCATATCACTAAATATATGCTTTTCTAGTTGTGTTACCGTGTTTCTTCAGGTATGTATTTATGTCTTACCGTCCACTGAGCAGGAATCCAGCAACTCCTGCCAGTAGGACCAGAGCCAATGTGATGGCCACCGCTACTATCGAAGCCTGAGCACGCTCGCTGGTGGCGGTTACTGTGGAAGAAAAGAGGTGGGATTAGACACACACAGCGCGCACACAAAAACACACCTGGCACCTGTTGTTCACGCAGCCTCCAAATGAAGGTGGGAGTCATGCACAAGTTGAACTTCATTGTACTGTCATGCCCACTCTCTCTCTCTCTCTCTCTCTGGTGTACTCACAGTAAGGGCTGGTCTGGAATTCAAAACGTCGGCTAAAAGCGCCATAGCCTGCTGAGGTCCTGGCTCGCACCTGTAATGCATCACATCCAAATATATCACATCACATTTTCCTATATATTCATATGTGTGTTACACACAACTTTGATTTGCAATTCTTTGCAATAGCAGATTCACTTCTTCTCATCTCAGACTACAGTAAAGAGCTTTTTGCCATTCCTACATATTTGTATCTTTCTCTTTTTTTTCCTCCTCACAGTATTTATCAGATTATTTAGATTTTTTGAACCCATGTTTGACCTGGAAGATGTAGACTGAAGAGGGCTTCAGGCCTTCCACCACCATCTCAGTCTCCTTGGATTTGATAATAGTGTAACTGGAGTCCTGCTCCTGTAAACGGAGAAAGGGAGAGGGGGTTATTGTAATTCATTTACCTGCCTTATATACATTTCTGTAGCCTTGTTGATTATTTGTTGCTGCAGATGTTTGTACATGTGCGTCTTTTTGCCTGCACCTTTTTTCCTATTCTTCTGCACATTTTTATGGCCAAGCTACCTGTGATATGTGTGTGAGTGCGAGTGTGTGCAAGTGCATGTGTGCAAGGATCAGTTACCCCAACTGTAACCACATCAGGTTTAAACAAAGCTAAATGCCCCCTCCATTAGCCAGAAGCCATTAGCTAACCACTGACCACAATCCCTGCTCTGCTCTCCTGTATACCTTTATTCTGACCTTCCCAGAAAAAAGAAGACAGAGGATGAAAGAGAGAACAGAGGAAGGGCACAGGAACAATGATCTGAATAGAAGCATCACATTGCGGTCTCTATCCAAGTCCAACTTAAAAACAAAAAAAACACAGCTGCAATCCTAGCACATGAAAGAGTCTTTTTGAGGTGATGATTTTCTAAGAGGACATGATCAAAATGTCCACTTCATTAAAAAAATAAAAATAAATCTTCAAAGTAAACTGACTACACTTCAGATGTATCTGTGAGGGCCAATTTGAACAATGTTGGTTTAAACATGTGGAGCACAGGGCTGTTATAAGGCAAACATCCATAAAGTCATAAAATCATTTTATGCATGAAATATAGATTAAAAAGCATATTTAAATGTTTATTTCAACTAGATAACTTCATAGAAGCATATGTATGTCATGTTGTGGTCGCAATGATGTTTGTATGATTATATTAATTTGCATTCGGGTGAACGTGGCATTAGCAAAATCAAACAGCCAAAAAAAAAAAAAAAGACTTGAGTTGAATTTGAGTCAACGTGTCTACTTTAAAATAGACCAGATAATGAAAAGTTCTATATGCAGCATTTTGTTTAAGGTTATGTGGTAATTAACTATAAATTAACTATAGCCTTCACAAAACACTAAGCTAAATTATTTGTAGCTGCACGGTATGCAGTTTGTAAATACATGCACTATACTGTATATCCAGTACACATAAGCCTAAGAGTGCATGCAAAATCAATACCTCTGTGACAGGCCCAAGGCCAGTGAACAGAGACACAGCTTCATGCAGTATAAGGAAGCAAAAAAGTATATATATATATATATTTTTTTTTTTTTTACCTTTTCAAAATACTTTATCTCGTACTCCAGGATGATGCCGTTGGGGCGATCAGGCTCTGCCCAAGAAAGGTTGATGCTGCTCTTCCCCGTATGACCTTTTCTCACCACACTCACTGGGGAGGGTGCTGCACGCACACACACACACACACACACACACAAAGACATAGTACAATTTCAAGCACATCCATTTGCTTCAGTAGTAAAAATCCAGCAGTTTAATATGATACAACCCAATGCGTCTCTTTAATTCCAGTATTTAACATGACTGACACAACATCCTCATAAACAGCGATCAACACAAGAGGAATGGTGCCAAAGTTGTAAAATCCATTGGGTACCATCAGCCTCTATAAGACCGTCCTCTTTTGATGACACCTCATGCTTTGATGTTTACATGCTCAGAGCTAATTGTGATTCTTGCTGTGATTGTTGTTCGTTATGCAATATTAAACTGAAGATAACAAAAATTACAAAAAAGGGGGAAAAAATGATTTTAAACATGGTGGTGAGAAGAGTGGGTTTACCATATTAGAATTTACACAGTAATGTACATCTGTCTTTGCAGTTGTGTTGCTTCTGTCATGCTGGGTGAAGAAAAAGAAACAAAAAAAGAAAGAAATCTGCCATTTTCACATCATATTTTCCCCCAGAGTTTCTTCTTTGGAATTCAAGTTTGTTAGTTACCAAAGTTCCTCTGAGGTTATTTGGCGCAGTCCATTGAGCTTCAACTCAACCGCTGAGATTATTTCTGGTTCCAAAGCAGCTCTGCCTCTGAAAAAATGTTTGCAATCTGGCAACGAGGTGCACCTGTGCCTAATTAAACTATTCAGTAGATGCTGGCAGAGGTGCCCATGAAGTCAACTATGACTCTACACAGGCAGTCTGCAAAGGACACTACGCACATTTTATAATAGTTCTAATGTGGTGACAACGTGAGAAGTCTACAAGTGATACAAAGATTTTACTGATTTAGTAACAGGCTATTTTTACAACTCTTTCTCAATTACTGTAGTATGGTTATACATATTAAAACCTGGAAGAACAACCAGCATTCCTTTTAACTTTCCCCCTTCTTTTGGTTTGTTTTTGGCTCTTTGCAAGTTTCCATACTAGTTTTTTTTGGGTGTGTGATTTATTCTATAGGTTCTGAAGTCAAGTGAGTGTGAGTTTGCATCAATCATCGAGCCATCCTGTTGTAACCTGAACTGTTGGCCCATCTCTCAGAGGGACAGTTGGAGAGTCTCTGACACATAAAGAGCTTTTCACCAGGCAAAATGCTCCCTCAGGCAACATCCTGATAGTGTGTGTGTGTGTGTGTGTGTGTGTGTGTGTAAGCCTCTATTGCAAATGCTAAACACCGTTTAGGTTTCAATAGCCTCAGCAGAACTCCACAGGGAATAAATCATCGCTACAAACACAGTAACTGTATCCTGAATGGATGGTCGCACAGAAGTGTTATCTGCAACATCTTAAAAGCCTGAAAGCAGAAACCGAATCACACACACACACTCAATGCTTAAATGGTATAAATGCTGGGATGCGATGATGAGAGAGGGGGCTTCTTTTCAGAGCAGCTTATTGGGTAACAATACACCAGAATCTAAGTTTAAATCCTCTAAAAATGAATGCAGTTTGCGATGCTATATTTAATCAAAAGTTTTGAATAGAGGGTGTCATATGAGGGTGTGCAGATCGTAAAGCCCTCTGGTACACAAACTTACAATTTGGGGTTATTTAAATAAACTTTACTGTGACATTCCACATATCAAATATATCTAAATTTGGACTAGGGCAGCAGCTACTTATTTTTCCATAATTGAATAATTTGTAAAATTGTTTTCTAATAAATGAAATGTCAGAAAAAGTGTGAAAAATACCCAATGACAATTTCCAAGAGCCTAAGCTGATGTCTTCAAATTGCTTGTTTTGTCTGATGCACAGACCAAAACCCAAATATATTAAGATAAAAAAACATATGGAGAATTTCTTGATAAATTAAATTAACTACTGGAAATCTATTTTCCAAACTCTATTGGATGTTTATGGGTAGGTGATAGAACCTGATCCTTTGATTGCCATATTCAGCGTCCCGGGAGAGGAGGGCCCTTTTATAATAATTACAAGATTGCAACCTTTATAATTTTATTATCACGCATGTTAGTTCTCCTAAACTGGAAAAAACCCACAGCCCCCCAGTTACATTTTATGGTTAAGAGATGTCATACGGCACTTAAAACTAGAGAAACTCAGGTTTATACTTTGTGGTACTGCCGACAAATTTGAGAGAATGTGACGTTCCTTCCTGGACTACGCTGAATCTAAGCTTTAAATCTCCTCATATGTAACTTACAGACCTACAGTCATTGTCATTGTTTTTGGACACGCTGCATCAATGAAACTTTTCATATTGAATTCTTAAAGAAGTTGAATTTTATTATATTTGGAGCACATTTACAAACAACAAATGTTGATCTAATCATCAGATAACTTCTGCCTGTTCCTTCTCAGCCCAAACTTTCCCTTTTCACCAAATAGCACAGACGCACGATGTCCATATGTAACACCCAAAGCAGCACTTTTGTCAACAGAAGCACCTTTCTGCACAATGTGACACCTTTTAGTGCCACAGCTCGGCATCTGTGACTTAACAAACAAGTCTGACATAACTGAGAAATGCCAATGCAGAGAGAGAGAATGGGTGGCGATGGAAGAGAGGGACGGGGTGCTAAAGGAGGAGGAGGACAGGATGGAAGACACGCAAGTGGGTTAATAAGAATGGCAAAAAAGTGAGAGATGAGATATGAGAGAGCGACATAAGAGGGGGAGATATGGTGAAAGAGTGCAGACAGGGGCCCAGCAACACTTTCATTTTAGCAACAGGGAAGACAGTGGAATCACACTTCCTGGTTTAAACACTTCCAGTGCCGCCTTGCATCTGCTAATGAGCACCCACAGTATGGTAAGGCAAGACACAAATGAACATGAACTCCTGGTGTTTTGCCATAATTTACCCATGTGATGCTATTTTCTCTTTTTCCATCAATCTGAAGCTGTGAAATTCTATCTCATGAGGAGAGGTTAGAAAAGGTTGTGAAAGCTTTTCAGTGGACGAGTGCAACCCTCCAGTGTAACAGCTCTGGCCTCAGATAGGAGCAATGTTATCACAGTGCAGAACATAAGCCTCTCAGGCCAATATCTGTCTGAAGCATCACCAAAATCAATACAGACCTTCAACTATCTGGTTTACTATCCTTTAACTACCCTCAGAGAATGACAGAAGAGAGAGATCCAGAGACAGAGTGAAAGGGAGATAGGAGACAGAGAGCGAGAGAGATGGCTTTCTTAAGGTTGTAAAAGTACCAAAACCGAGAGTTTTTTCATACATTTGCAACAGAGACAGTTATTTGGCACTCAAAAAAATAAATAAATAAAAATAAACTATGTAAAATACAAGATTTCTTTCTTTCCCTTCTCCTATATTGCTTCTGAGTGATGAAGATGAGCTATCATGTGGATCATGTGCCATGTTTTCTTTCGTTCTTTCTTTCTTTATACATTTTATCAACGTCTGAGTTGTTGAAATGTCCAGGTTCCTTCTGATAGCAATGCAGGACCATGATACTGCACCAAAATATAAAATGCCCCCTTACACAACACCTACAGTCTGGTGAAAGTGTCAGAAATGCTCTAGGTGATACAGAAACAGAGCAGAAGGCCTTGGAAGTCAGTCGAAATTGAAAAAATTTTTGTGAATGTCATGTTTACACATGTTTACTGAAGGAGTGTGACGTACCGAGGCGAGAAAGAGAGAGCAGGGCCAACTAGGAGTTAAAGAAGTTAGTCCTCTCCTATTCCAAGTTCAATTCATTTCAGTTTCAGTGCAAACACTCCAGCGACCTCACTACTTTTTATATCTACGCATAAAACAAAAGGTAAGACACATGGGCAGCGCACCAGGCAGCGCACTTATTTTCACCACCCACAAGGTAATGTGTCAGGATTCATCTGATTAATAGCCAACAACAGCAATAACAATGTATGGGAGCATTTAGAGTGCAGTTACCACACAGTGCTCCCACACTGTGAACAACATGAAAAACAAATGGCCAGAAATAAAGACATAACAGAGCGGAGCTACCACAGAAACTCATTATATGCCTATATAATCATCAAGCACGGCTAAGACTGACTTTCCTGTGATTAAATTAATCACAATTTAATTTCAAAACTTCTTTATTTTTATGATTTGGATTCATGAATGACATTTTTTAGATTGATTACTGCCACTCAAGCTTTCGCAGTTTTATTCACAAGGCATGAACAAATATCTAAAATAGAGACACTTTTAAATGCCAATGGGCTGCAGGGGTGGTTCTGTAGTCAGTTTGGTGATTTATTTTTCTTTTTTAAATTCATTTCTAGAACTTAATAGTGGTTGCTAACTAGCTACCTTGTCAGTATTTCTATTGGTGTGAAAGGCAAAATCAAAGAACTGCAAAATATGTGACTTGCATTTTTAAAATTGTTAAGTTACACCAGACCTTTGAGTGTTTTTGAGTACAAGCAGTCGTTTTTCTCTTTCTTTCTTTGCTGTTTTCACCCCTTTCCCTCCTTTTACTTCCCTTTTTCTGTACCTCTTCTTGCAATCTCAGATTTTCTTTCCTTATCACAACCGCCCCATCATTTCTGTCCCCTTCACCTCCATACCTGTGCCATGTTGTTCTGTCCTTCGCTTTCCTCCTTCCCTCCTGCCTTTCACCTCTTCTCCTCACAGAGTACCAACACTTTATTATTCAGCAGGGCTTCACAGGGACACTGTGAAATCACCTATTTCACGGATCCCTTATCGAGTGTGACACTTCCCACACATCAAACGGCAGATCCTCTGACTCTTTCTCTCTGTCTCTGTCTGTCTGAGTCTCCTCGTCGCTCCCGTCTCTCAGTACTTGTCTCTGTATCTTGTTTATGCCTTTTAACTTTACAGTCAAAACACACAGTCACACACAGTTTACAATGCTGATCAAAGTCCTCATTGGGTAATTACATCGGTGATAAGGAGGCCAGACAGGATCAGAATAAGTTAAAGTGGTCATTACAATTATTGCTTCAGGATTATTGTTAAAATGATCGTTCGGATGACTTTGGGAAATCACTTCCAATGGTTAAAGGCCTAACCTTGCTGCAGTGATGTAGATGTCATAAGGAGGAGTAACATAACTCAACAAGATGGGAGACAGTTGCCATGATCAGAAGTACAATCAAGTAAATTTAGTCTAGTTTAAGTGCCACAGACCCTTACAATTAAGCAGTTGCTACTTGAGACCCCTCATCACATGGTGCATATGTCAGTGAGCGGTGACAGAGGGTTTTTCCCTTCTCACATTGGTTCATTTGCATATTTTTGGAGGCCTAAAGAGGTCAAACTTTCTGGTATTGCACAATTTGAATTGAAATTTTGAAAACAATGAATATAATGTGTTTTTTCCCCCTCTTTCTTATCCTGCTAATCATCACACTCATCTTGAGACCCTTGGAGAGGATTTAGAGGAGGACACGTGGTTTCGATGCGATAATTTGGTGCACTGATAGGTCCGAGCAATTACTTGCTAATAAATAGAAATAATATGATTACATTCATTAAATATTCATAGAAAGTTTACAATCATATGTAAACCATCTGTTAATTGAACTGATGAGTAGTACCAAAGGTAAGAGTTGTGCAGTCTTGCCGTTGTAATTCCTTGGTGGTGAACTGTTTTCACTGCATTTACTTGGCAAAATATGGTATTTATAGAGTTAACTGTAAATGGTTCATCTGAACACTTTAAGCATTTGCATGTGAGCACACAGATGTTCTGCAATCTGTATTCCAGGAAACAGCTAAACATCACTATTGGTACAGCTGTGCAAAATCTGTCTATCTTCCAGTGCTTCTAGTTTATTAAATGTTTCTGTGCTTATTGATAATAATAATAATAATAATAATTATTATGTATTTGCTTCATTACTTTTCCTGCAACAATCTGACTTACCAATGTGGATCACAACACTCTCAAAGAATCGCTATTATTTTCTCCAAAGAAAATGTATGTGATTTTGCAATTACAGTCCATATTGACCATTTCCCACCTTTATTCAGCCATTTGGCATCATCACAGGCACAACAGCGGGGAGTTAAAATTACTGAGACAAATGCGGAGTTGTTAGCCAAGCATGCTGCTGTAAAACTGAGCAACTATTGTCTTGTTTTGCTGTTAGTTGTTCTGAAATGCAGAAGTAACGCCTTTGGTGCGGCAGCTTTGAACTTTTATGCTTGAGTTTTTGGAACAGCCTGTCTGAGGATTTGAATGAATCTGAAAGTGTTTATCTTTAAATGTAAAAGTCAAGCACACCTTTAGCCTGGCTTTCACTTAATATGATTTAATGGCTACCGCTTGAGTTTAGTCTAAAATAGTAATTCTTTTATTAATTTACTTTTTATGTATTGTCTATATTGAATCATTTTTCATTTAAGTGTAATCTTACATCTACATATATTCTTTATTTTTGTGTGCATGGTGTGATTAGTTTGTGAAACATCTGTAAAGCACTTTGAAATGCACTTACCTGTGTGCTAGTGACTGCTTCTAACATGTATTGTGTTTCCAAAATTCAAGATATTTATCTAATAACAGAAATAAAAACATGCCTGTACCACATCCATGCCAAAGAGCAGCACATGTTATCTGTCTGTGACTCTGCCAGCCAAGTGTAATCTAATGTAATCCCTAATCTCCATTTGGTCCAGTGACTGGCTAACTTTAATCCAGCTACAACTCCAATAAACTGAATGGGACTTCTGTAGTCTGGTGTAATCCAGTCAGTCCGCTGACAGCCACAGTGACAACACAGTTAGAGGGCCGTCAATACTCTCGACTGTCGGACAACCGTCTGCCGCTCTATCTCTCTTTCTTGCACACACATACTGAATCCGTCCTACTACTGCTACTTCCTACTATTACTTGACTGCCAATGAACCATCTGTTTGACAAACAGGAACAAACACGCTCCTTCAAAACAAGTTTTTTCTCTAGCCTCCCCTACAGATGGAAGCCTTGGGAAGGAGAGCATTACCCTCATATTTTTCTAATTTCATTACGCCGTGTGCTACCCATTTCATTACAAGCTAATAAAATAAACTACATGAGCACATACCTCCCGTAAACATAACAATAGGTTCCCTAAGCAGATATGAATTGTAATCTCTTTAAAGGAAAGCCAACAAAGCTTCCAATATTTACAGCTATGGGGAGTAGTTGGATTCTTTCATTATCCAATATTAAAATGGTCTTTCATATTTGGCCACTGTGCTGCTCACTTTAGTGTTGTTGGTTTGGTGCCTTGCTCAAACATATTTTATAGTTACACAGATTTTCTAAGCTGCTCTGGCATCGCAGATAATAAAATATTCCCAGAAAAACATTATACCAGCTGAATATTTCTTCTTTGCTCGGAGCTGATCAATAGTACTTCTCAGCCTAAAACTAACATGGAAACTTGCATGTCATCAGCCTGATTCATCATTGTTGATAGGCGTGCAGAATAACACCTGCTTCCACACAAGACACACAAACAGCCCGCAAATCAAGAGCTTTCATTATGCCACTGATTCCTGCAAATCTTGTTGATGAAATGTACTGCTAATTGAGGGGACCAAGCTCCTTTTTCAATGACAAATCTGGATGCAAAAGCAAAAAAAAAACAGAAAAAAAACAGAAAAAAAAAAGCGTTCCACTGTGCAATGTTCCCTCATTCACTACAGGGATGGTGCACAAGGGAAATTTAATACAGCGACAGATTTGTTGGACAAATAATTATAATTATTATTTATAATTTGATCATCTGGTGTCTTTGTTATCAAGCCCAGATATTTGCGCCAGGAATCTGACACACAGGTTGGTCTGTGGCAGTCTCAATATGAAGGAGGAAAAAAAAAAAGGAAAAAAAAAAAAAGTCATGACAAAATGGTGATGATTTGTGTTCTGAAATTCAGAACAAGTTTGAATACTGGGGAAAAAAACAGGACAGCTGTGGTGCTGATTGGAGAACTCATGGGGAGACTGATTGGCAGAAAAGCAAGTATTGACAATTGTGACAGATCGGGTGCAACATACCTGCCTGATTGGTTGTCACGTTAAGTGACACATACTGCTTCGCGTGGTCTTGGGCCAGCTCTGACACCCCGTTGACAGCTTCCAGCAGGAAGCTGTAGTTGGTGTGTGACTGCAGGTCGGCTACCATAACAGAGGTGTTTGACAGGCCGACACGGCGTGGCAAGAAGCGCACATTGGGGCCGCATTCTTCCAAGCCCCTTCCATCTGGCAAGACCCGTCTACACAGGATGTTGTAGCGCACGTCCTTCCTGCCACCAGTTTCCATGGGAACGGACCACTCCAGGAAGACGCTGGTCTCGTTGACATTGGAGATGGCATTACGTGGAGCAGAGGGAGGGCCTGAGAGAGATTAGAAGGAAAACAAATACATCCAGTAATACCATATAACAGCATCTTGATGAACAAAAGTTGATTTTTAATATTTAATCTCATTACAGCAACATTTGTGCAAAAATTGTGAACATGAGTAGTAAAATCAGAGGTAAGAATGTGCAAATATAAAAGGTGTTATATCCTCACGTGTGCAGGCCATATTGGGAGGGTCGGAGTCAATCTTATAGTATCCATCCTCACAACTGCAAGCAGTGGCTCCTGTCTGCCTGGACACACTGTGGGGTGGACATTTACTGCAGGCCAAAGACTCCAGCAGCGAGCGGTAAAACCCCACTTTGCAGACTGAAAGAGGAGGCGGGGGGAGGCGGATGCCATGGGGTGTTTGGGGTTGGATAAGAACGAGATGAGATGATAAGTGTAGACGTACAAATAGGAAAGGAAAGGGGGTCATGTGGAGATGAGGGGGAAAAAAAGCAGGACAGCATGGTTAGTTCCTAGAAAAAAGAACAGCATGGTTAGTTCCTAGAAAAAAGAACAGCATGGTTAGTTCCTAGAATAAAAATAAAATAAAAAAAGAGGTCAGCATCAAAACAGTAGATACATTTCCCTGGGTGGTTGGTTGTTTTGAGGTTCCTCATCAGAGATACTACTGTAGAGATGATATTGAAAGAAGCCTTTGTCACCTAGTTTTTGTTGTCAAATTTGTATTTTTTCTTTGTTCCTTTAGAAGTCAGATTTTTTCTTGTATCCCTCCAGGGATTCTTTCTTTTATCCAGCCTGTGTAACCCTGCTCTCGTCATCATATTTTTTTATCTTAATCATAAAAAGCTTTTTTTTTTTTTTTTTTCCTATTGTGGGGCTTCCCTTCTAATTCCTAGTCAGTCTTCAAGTCAGTGGTTTGTGACCAGCACCTGATTGAGAATTTGCTGCTGCATTCAATCATCTGCTGCATTGCATTGTACATTGTACCCACATACGTGAAGCATATACAAACAAATCCAACAAGCACAGAAACAGACCTAATCTCTCTTCCTCCCACGCTCAGATGGCTGATTTAAGTGGGGCAGGTAGACAGCAGGGTGACACACTCAGAATGTTAAAACGCAAGAATACATCAACAACCTCTGTCGCAAAGGCTGCACCCCCAAGCTAACCAATCACTGACTTATCACGGCATAATTTTTCTTCCTGATTTGGCTGAAGCACGCAGACAGATATGAATAGACACATGCAATAGGGGATGAAATACTGATGGGAAATGTGACTTTTGATAAGCAGAGTTCCATAGATTACCATGTCCATAGATGTAGTCAATGACAAATTTCTGTTTAATTTATTGTTGAGGAGAGGAGAGCAGAGGTGAGGATACCAGAGAGAGGAGTATAGGACAAAAGGGAGGAGATGTTTCATCTGTGCGTGTCCTCTAAGGTCTCGAAGGTTAGGAGCTGTTGTTTTCACCCATTGTCTCTTAATGTGGCTGTTCTGTGATTAAGAACTCCATAATTAAACTTCAGGACAAGAGGATAAAGAATATGAAAGGGAAAAAATATGGGAAGGTAAAAAGGAAATAAGAAGGGAAAAGGGAACGATGGGAAGAGAGGATAAGAGGAAAAAAGCCAAGTTTACGAGGGGAAATGGGGAGAGAAAAGAGAGAGAGGATGAGACAAAGGAGGAGTGGTGGAGGGGAAGATTTGTGAGTGTGTGTGTGTGTGTTTCAGGCGTTAGGCAGCAGTGGTTCTGATTCCCCTTGACGGAACCTTGGTTCATTGTCATGGAACATTAGGCCTGAAAAATTCTCCCTCTGCCCTGGATCGCTCTGTGTTTCACCTCTGCCACACACACACCTGTCTTTGTAGCATTGTAAGGACACCAGACAAGAACATGCATTCTGGGAGCCACCATTTCTGAGGGTTGTACAGTGCTGAAACGAATCATGCAGTATCCTGGAGTACACACACACACGCACGAAGCCTTTCATATAATGTGTTGGGCATGTAGGATGCCACACATACCCTAATTATGAGTTGATGCTCAAGACACTGCTCATTCGAAACTAGGCCAGCTTCACGAATGCCTCAAAAGCAGAGTGTAATACATTTGATGATAATTCATGCCCAACAGAGCACAGACAGTAATGTATGCCTTTAGGGTTTATTTTATTTAGTTGTGAAAAGATGGTCTAAATGCGTTATTTTTGCTGTCCTTACATTTTTTGTCTTTTGTTTTGTTGAAGGGATAAATGCAAAAAAAAAAAAAAGGGCCCATACCTGTTGTATTGATTTTTACTTACTAAATGCAAGTTTTGTATTGCATTCCCGTTTAGTTCATTTTACTCTGTTGCAGCGAGGTACAACTTTATCACCTTCTACACGTGTGAGTGTGTGAGAGAGAGAGAGAGAGAGAGAGGAGGAATGTGGCATTCAGGGCAGTAGGACACACCTGATCCTTTGTCTGCTTCAGCCCACTGCCTCACTCACACACACACACACACACACACACACACATATTTATGGGTGCATACAGATTTATTGCCATAGACTGGTGTCTAGCTCTCCTTGACTTCATCCTCCAACCCCCCCACGGCCAAATCAATAAAAATGGGGTGGCAGCTCATTTCACTTATACAGACACACAGGCACACGTGTGAAGTGGAGTAGAGTGAAGAGGAGTAAAGCAGCAAGAAAAAGTACAGACGAATAAAACCCCCTTTGAGCGTATTAATAATTTGAGACAGTGTGTTCAGACATCATGCCAGTGTAACTATGATTATTTTTATTTACGTATTTTCTATATTAGGTGCCAAGCTTTCACCTCCTGGTGTGTCTGTGCTGCACTCCCCAAAGATCACCTGTCAATCAAACAGTGTGCTGTGGGCACAGTGTGGTACTATGATGGCTCCTCGCTCAGATTTCCGTGTTGATCAAGTTGAGTTTCCACAGTGGCTGTAAGCGATCACTGCTGATGATAACTGCTTAGTTTTTCTATTAATTCCACACACACCTGGAAAATATCAGATAAAGTTCACTATATGATCCCGGATTTTTCTAGGGAAAGACTCTTAGTCAATAATAAAACTGCATTTGTTTGCTGAAAAAGTACAATCTATGTTGGTGTAACATAGATAGAAAGATAGACAGGCAGCCTGCCAGATAGACAGAGACATTTGCATAGACAGATAATGGTGTCGAAGATTACGTGACGTGTTTTGATTAAATTAAAATAATACATTTCTTTCCCCTGTAAGTTGCAAATGATTATGAGAACGATATAAACATTTGCAATTAAAATGTGCAAATTGGTGTGAAAAAAAATCCATTGCATGCCACTTTAATGAAAGTCAATTCCAGTTGACTAATAAGCACCAACAGTGTAGATGTTAAGGTATTTATTATCATTAATTCTAGCTCATTTCCATTTGGGTAAAAAGATTATCCATGCTCTACAGGAAAAGTGAACACATAACATGTGGAAATGAACTAGAAGCATGTATTGTTAGACACGAGTGCAAATGACTACATAGTTATATCTTGCTCCATTTTTGACTGTTTTCGCTTAATTATGTGTCTAAGGATTTACCACACGCAGACGAAAGGGGGGCATAAAGGTCAGGACAGCCAGCAGAAGGCTGAAACTGGGATGAAGCGATGAAAATATCACAGAGAGGGAATAAGAGCATGTATGTTCAGTGTGGAATCTAAGAGCAAAATACAGCTGAAGTGTAGCCTTAAAGTCAATGGTGTGGATGTCAGGACAAGAGCAAGTTGACTAAATGTCATTTAAATGGCATCATTGTACATTTACACAAACAGTTTAAATGAAAGCAGTAATCGCTATACTACCATAGGGAAAATTAAGGTTTTTACTCTAAATGACAGACCTATGTACCCTTACAACATGATCAGTGGCAAAGAAGTACAATGCAAATAGTGATTTGAAGAAACTAGATATTTGAGAGATATTTTGAGTTCTATGGATGGTAACTTTTCATCTAGAGCCTCATCATGTCCAATGCCTTTGTTCCTGACCAAATACTGCAAAACTAATGACATTCCCATCACCCTCAGCTGTACTTGGTGCTTCATTAGCAAATGTTCGCACGTTAACATGATACATGTTAGCATCATCAGTGTACGTATGTAAAAACACAAAGTACAGCCCTAATGGAGCAGCTAGCGTGGTTGTAGACTCTTGTTCTTGATTAAAGATTAAATTAATGAACTGTGACCTTTTCCTCCCAAAAACATATAATACGGAGCAAATATGACCTCTTAATGGAGAAGTGGACTTTCCAATTTTGACTCATGTAAAATATTCATGTTTGTAGGTTTTTGGTAAAATGTGAAATCTATTAAAAACATTTGCAATGGATAATATATCTCTCAAATAATGTCCAGAAACTTTAAAATGACCCTATAGCATACACTCCAGCTTTCAAGCCCACACAGTTTTACTTTATTACTAGCTTAATATCTTTTTATGAAACCATTTTCATAATTTAATTTAATCACCTTCTCATCCTACAATGAAACGTCGCCAGATGCAGAGACAGGCAGGCTGTTTTACTTGTGCTTAAATTGTTTAATTGTCTTAAAAAGGGACACACCCACTCACGCATATATCTTTATTTCCAAACACACACACGCACTTCCTGTGGTGAGATTAGTTATGGTCATGGCTGGCTGACTGAGAGGGCTCATTCCTCATTGTGAATGCAATGTGAATAAACGGCGTTGGTGGTGTTGTGTGTGTGTGTGTGTGTGTGTGTGTGTGTGTGTGTGTGTGTGTGTGTGTTGCCCTTGGGAAAGCTGTCTTTCTGATGCCACGCAGCTCTTAATGCACAGCACAAAGGGTAATAGGTAATTAATATGCAATACACACTAATGTGTCTGTATGCGTTTGAGTGTGCGTTTGTGTGTGAGGTTAATACGTAATTAATATGCATCACACACTGGCAGCCCAGGCAATTAAGGATCCAGCGGTGTCCGTTGATGCTTCTTAGGGAGTGTCCTCTTTAATTGGAAACATTTCATTGTAAACATGTTGATTTATATGACTGCCTGTCGTTTGGTGGAATTAGAGGGAGTAAGCGATTACGGAAGAGGGAGAGAGACATACTGGGGGGTGGTGGTGGTGGTGTGTGTGGGGGGGGTGTTACTATCAGTATCAGTTGGTTAGTTGGCCAACTGATGTGCAAACTGTGCTTTAAGCTGTAGAAACTAGGAAATGGTCTGCAGTGATGGTTAAGGAACTCGAAACATTTTACATAAGCAAAAATAGCAATACCACAATGTAAAAATACTCCATTACAATTAAAATGTATGCTTTCAAAGTACAGAAGCATTTCCATCAAAATGTAGTATCAAAAGTATTTTTTTGGCTTTTGGCAGCGTATTATTGGCTTAGTACTTATGCAATGACATGTAAGTAGCATTTTAATGTTGAAGCTGATTAAAGTTTAACTATTTTATATACTGTAGGGTAGTCTACTCGATAGTAATGCATCATATAATAAGCTCGTTTTAGGTTTTGTGTGGAAAATCTGCCGCGGTATATTAAGTGCAACTATAATTGTCCAATAAATGTGGAGTAAAAAGTACAATATTTTCATTTGACATTTAGTGGAGTAGAGTATAAAGCAGCATAAAATGGACATACGTAAATACATAAAATTGTGCAGGTAACTCAAAATTATACTTAATTACACCACTTGAGTAACTAAACTTAAACTATTCTTACTGTAGTTATGTTCCAACACTGAATATCAATCCGAACTTCACAATCAAGACAAAATAAGAACTAAAAGCCATTTGTTGCATGTGACATCCACTTATATTTCTATCTTTGCTGTCACTCTTCCAACTGTACACAGATTCAGCAGGATTAATAAAAGTAAACTTTGACAGAAGAAACACTAAAATGGTAAGGTTGAAGCTCAATACAATGCCTATGTTGTTAACAGATACTATTGTGAACTAATAAACCAGGCAAGGAAACATGGTAAATATCCTGTTCCTGTATTTGTCCCACAGCGAGCTGCTGGCCTAAGGAACATAAACACAGTGTGTGTGTGTGCATGAATTTGGGGGTGTCATACCTTCATAAATGATTGCTGTATTACTGTGTTTGTGTGTGCAGGCCTATGCATGTGTACATGTATATGTGCCCATGCATACTCATATTTGTGTGTGAACACAAACAAAACCAGATAATAATACCATAATAACAATCAAGCCAGTGGGGTTTTCCTGTCTATTGGATGCCAACGGAGGTCATTGTTCAGCACCCATTTATTCTCACAATCAGGCCACAAGCAGAAACCAAGAGGTCAAGGAGGTCACAATAGCTTTCAAACATAAACTAATTATTGTCCCAAGAAAGTCCAGTGGGGGAGATAACATTAGCAATACATCATAATAATAAATCAAGTGTCAAGTTATGCTGACCAGATGTGACCAGACTACATATTATATTTCAGCATTTAGCTGATACTCATTTACTTGAAAGAGTTACTCCCCAGCAATGGACCAACAACTGAAAAACACAAATTGCATGCATCCACAGATTAGGTGTACAAGGGTCAGGATCTCAGTGTCATTACAATACCCCTGAGACATGGGATCTCAGCAAAAGGTGGAGAGCTGTCAGGTCAGACATACACGTGAAATGCATGTGCATGAAATTGGTTGTGAATAGAAGAATTATTTTGACCCATTTAGACACAGGTACGCAGCACATTTGTGTTTCTGTGTATATATACACACACTAAAATACTCCTGTATGTAACTTGGATTGCATTACCAGGAAAAGTTGTTTTGATGGGGTTTTTTTTTGTTTTAGTTTTTTTAAATCAGCCGGATGTTATGAAAAATGATCAGGTAGAGAGATATACAGGTGTTGTATTACAATTGTTTTTCCAGTGCTCATCTGCATTAGAAATGTATAGCCAATATCTTTTACAATGGCTGTATATGTCCACATTTTCCTAAAGCAGCAAAGCAACATATACAAGTTTCAGTTTGTAAATGTCAAACAAAAATTCATGCGGCTTTTTCCTACAGTGAGGAGGAAAAAGCAGAATTAAAGACAGAATTGAGATACAAAAATTGTGTGCATATATTTAAACTTCACCACCACCTCTTTGAGACTTCTAGAACAGGTGCAAGGTAAAAATGTAAACTATGTGTAACTGCTGTAAAACTGTAATTGTTTTGTAATCATGAGGTGTCCACTACCAGTCTAACCAAACCTGCAAGCCACCTCTGACTGGGACTCTTGAGACGAGCAGGCTTTCATGGAAAGAAGCCGGCTCTGCTGAATGAAGCATTTTATTAATATTTCACCAACTGCAGAAATGTGTGTGTCTATGTGCTCTTCTGTCTTTGTGAGGACATTGTGGCTGGCCCACATTTCTTCAAAGAGGTGTTTGAGGGTTTAGACTTGGGTTTAGAGGTAGGGTTAGAATTAGGTTCAGGTTAAGGTTAGGGCAAATGGCATAACATGGACCTAGTTATATTGGTTATGGCTGGACATAGGGGCTGGGCAATGTACTGTGTCAATTAGGCTCCTCACAAGAATAGAAAAAAAAACATGTGAATGTGTGTGCACGTTAGCAGAGGGAAGGGTAAAAGGGAGGAAGCACTTCTGGGAAAGTCAGTTTACCCAACAAGCACTCAGGAAGCACTTTAGTTGTCATGACAGCATCACCACGTTGGGATGATGGGGTGATGGAGAGGGGCTGGGGAGAAAGATGGAGGAGAGAGAGCGATGCAGGAGGAGAGCACAGAGTGAAAGAGAGAGTGAGTGTAGTGAAAGAAGCCAGTAGCAGCTTCCAATTGAACAGGATCTAAAAAGATGAATGGCGGCTCTTTCTGAAATAAATCCAGTCGATTCATATTTCAGGAGATGATGGAATCAAAAAGGCTTCCTGCCACTTGCAGATTCTTGCATTATCATTCACCATGCTGTTCTGTCTCTTGAGCAACTCAGGGACGTCATAACTTCTATATTTGTGAATGTTACTGAATACTGTTCACATTGAAATAGATACAGGGGAGCAAACATCTGACTTGTGATGCCATTGGTCCAGTGAGATCTGTTCAAAATTTAGCTGATAATTAATTTAGATAAGGTTTAGGCTACACTCTTGCATCCATAGCAGTGGGGCTAATATTGCACAGCTAACACAGATTTTAAAAAATACAGCTATCAAAGATAGATGATCGTTAAATTAGAAGAATAAATATGGAACAAATGTGTCACATGCATGAAAGAAAATTAATACAATTTTTTTTTTTTTTTTTTTTTTTTTTTACTGGGAACCCTGTAAAGTTTTGTTCATAAGGTAAAAGAAAATAAACCGATTTTTTAACTACTACTCTTAAATGAACTATCTAAATACTATAAATAATGCAACCCAAAGCAAGGTGGTGTTCGAACTCAGATCCTTAACAGCACATATGGGTAATCATATTGAAATAGCAGATGCCGCCATGACCATGTGTGTATCTCCGAGTTATGCAAGTGGCTGAAATACCCGTCACCACACCATCAACCACAAGCGACCCACACTGCAAGTGCAAGCCGCTTGTTCGCTATCCCATAACCCCCTAGAGGGAGAAGGCAGAACGCTTCCTCACGTTACTACACCAGTGAGACAGTTTCTGACGGCAGCAGCACCACCACCATGACCAGATCGAGTTTGACATATGCTGCAGTGACGTCTGACAGGCAGGCAAACACAGAGGAACATCAGGGGAGCCCTGGCACTGAAACAAAGTATTGTCAAGGGAAATCCAGCTCTACCCATGACACACTTAGACGGCACTCGCTCAATGAAATGCTCCGTGGTCTTATTATTCTTCCAGTGAGCAGCAATTCTCATTCACTTATCACTTATTACTCCACTTATCATTCCATGTGATTCTTAAAATTGATGATACCAACAGTCGTCCTCATTTTCATTCCTCATCTGCTGTCATCCTCTTTCCTCGTCTCTGCCTACTCCTACCCTCCCCCAACTTCCCCTCCTCTCTTCCCCTGACTTCGCAGCCCATCTTTTACACCTCCAAGCCTTTTTTCTTCTGTCATGGGAATTCAGTGCAGCTTGAATCCGAACATCACAAAGCTGTCAATCTCAGGATTCCATTCAGCCTTTATTGCATCTTCCCAACGTAGCATTCAGCTCTTATCCCAAGTCAACGTTCAAGTTAGCCCTCATTTCATCTTTCCAACATCCAATTTAGCCCTTATTCCATTATTCCAACAATGAATCCAGCCCTTATGCCATCATTCCAGTATGTCATTTAGCTCTTTAACTATGATTACAACATTTCACTCAGCTCATACGCCATTATTCCATCATTCAAGGAACCATATTCCAGCTAAGATTCATTTCAACCTTTAATCTGTCATTTCAACTTTTTATTTAGCCCTTATTACATTACAGCAACATTATTTCAACCCCAAATTCCATCATTCAAACAATTCTTTATGCCCTTATTTTACCATTTCTTTTCATGTTTAGTACATGTATGGTTTTGATGTCATTTTATCGTTGGATGCAATGTTCATTTTGAAACTCTACTGTTTACTCTATGAAGTGTAAGTGAAAACATTCTTGGCTATATAGTATTGCTGCCAAGGCAACAACTAATGGGGATCCCAATAAACAATTTCAACATCCATTGAGTGTGTTTACATGAACATGAATATCCTAGTTGTGATCAGGCGTTTTGAGTATCCTGTTCATGTGTTTGCACATGCAAACATTATATCCTGCTTCCAGAAACCTGGGTAAGTTCTTATACCATTTTTGAGAAACCTGACTTCTATCGAGATAAAGTGCCGTGTAAACACCTTATCCAGGTTTCTGATCAGTGTGGGACATAGTGCTGGCACATCCTCAACTCAATTTGCTGAGTAGGTAGTTAAATGAAAAAAAATCAAATCACTCAGCACTCCATTCAGCCATTTTTCTCACACTCCTTCTAGTATTCATTCAGCCTAAATCACATCTGTGAGGCTGAACTCAATCTACAATCCCCTCCTTCCTTCTCATCCATCTCTTCATCCATCTGCCCACTTCCATCCTCTCTCGCCATCACCACTGAAACAACACTGATCCATCTCTCTGTCTCTCTGCCCTCACACCCTGTGGAGAGAAAGCTTCAATTTATCTCGTGTCCCCGTGTTTTGCCATCACTTAGTTCTCCTCTCTGTGATCCTCCCATGCTTCCGTCTATCCATCCATCCATCTACCCATGAATGTACTCCCCTCCTCCCCCATTCCCTCTCTTCAGTCTTGCGGGGCTGACAGTGCTGCAGGCACCAATTATCCCAGCTAAAGTTGTGCCTACATCCATACATCTCTCACACAACCACATACAATATCTTTACATGCCATCTGACACAATATTACCTCTTAAAACTGGATCACCACACGTTTTATATGTTAATATATTTACTTTTTATGCATCTTTCACTCTTGCTACGCTGACACTTATAAATGAACAAATACTATAAAAATATTACATGATGATTTTAATCCTATGCTGTCGTATGAAGAAATAACAATAATGGCAAATAAAATAATCAAACACAGATGCTGGACAATAGCAGAGCAAAACAATGAACAACAGCACAAATCCAACAATGCATTCCCGTACAGATGTTACTGTACGGTGACAATATTTTGTCTAGCGTTCTTCAGTATTTCCCCACTGTGGAAAGCCCTTAGACTGCTGGTGTACTGTGGCTGATTGTTTTCCATTAATACAGATGTACTTTTGAGAGAGATGTGTGTGTGTGTGTGTGTGTGTGTGTGTGTGTGTGAGACAAAGCGGGGGAGGGTAAAAAAGACAGAGTTGGATTCTTGATGGAGAAAGATGGACAGATCTTTAAAGGGGGGGGAGTAGAGTGTGAAAGACAGGAGAGTGCTAATGTAGGTGGCAGCAATAAAGAGGAAGAGAAAGAGGGAGGTATGGAGAGGCAATGAATGAATGATAGGCAGTCACAGAAAGACAGTGAGAGAAAGAAAACAGAAAATGGAAAGAAATGCAAGAGTGAGAAAGAAAGAATTATAGATGTGGGAATGAGAGCAACAGAAAGAGAAGAAGAAAAAGACAAAGAGGAGGAGAAAGAGCTGTCCATAACGAGTTCTGTCCTACATTCACAAAGCCTGCGTTAAATCATGCTCTACTAGGCAGCACACAAAGCCAGTACAGCCCGGATCCACACACACACACTTACACATTTTCTCTCATATACACGCATTGTACCTGCAGCCCATTGATTCACAGTCTACCGTAAGACAAGCATGCTTAAAGCACCGACTGAACAGGATATAAAATAAAATGTGGTTATTAACAATGCTCCATGTCGTTTTTAAAAACAGATCTACCCTTTTTAAAAACACACTGACATTCACTGAGAGGGCAAAATAGACATAATAGAGTGGAAATTAAATTACTACACTTCCACATCTGAAAGGCAACCAACCCCCCCACCGAGAAAAAATAAATAAAGTAAAAAAGACACTGAATGCACAACACCTCGCAGTATGGAGTCCAGGCACCCTTTCAACCTCCCAAAAACAGAATTCACACTCCGAGTGACTGAAATGCACATGAAAAAGTGTTTGCTGAAGCAGTGAACACATGGTAACAAAGCTGAGAGAGACGATACCCTGCCAGGTTTCTCTCTGTAGACGCTTTCAAAGGCTGTCAGATTAACAGTCTCATCTGCATATAAAACTTGTAGCTTCATTAATTGCTGGGAGTGTGTTCTACTCTGACTGTAACTGTTACTTAAGTTTGTGTACTTCATTTTGCTGTACATACGGACCACGATGAAAAAAATAAAAATAATCTATTTTACTGTGAGCACCGGTGATGTTTTTATTCTAAAACGTTCAACCAATGGCAAAAAGTTGCATATCACACAACTTCATCTTCCTGGAAAGCAAAACACTCATTAAAATGGAAATCAGTTAAACCTTCTGCAACCTTAAAACTTTGTTCTGTTGCAACAGGACAGTGAAAACAGGCCATGCGGCGTACTGTCAGCTTCTTGCAATACATGGTGGCAGGGTCAGATGTGATGTAACTAACACCCTCACACCCATGAAACAAAAATACTGTAATCTTAGCTGCTGTCCACACCAGCTCCATACAGACACAAACCACTTCTCTGTGTCACGCTTAGCAAGTCTTTTTATCTATGGAAAAACACATTTCAAATTAACCATATAGGCTTCTAAACCTTGTGAATAATAATATTTAGTATTTAGCACATTGTCATCTGCCCACAGTTAAAAAGTGGAAAAAGGATTTCCTCCATATTGCTTTGGTTTCAGTTGTAATATGACACATATGCATATGCACAGTATGCAGATGATATTGATGATAATATATCCACATTTTGAAAACAGACAAAATATTACTATAAGCTATGTACTTCAATATGTCTTTTCCCTGTGTAAACTAAGCTTCTGTGCTTAATTTCATAGTTTTTAAAGTGCGTCTAAAACATATATTTCTAAATCTGCCCCACAGTGTACATAAACAGAGGTACTGCAAATGCAGCTGACAAGCTGTTGCAGCCATGCAGCTGATGTACCCTAAAAAGTGTATTACTATTAGCACCCTCAATGCAAGTTCCTTTTACTTAAAAGAATCATACTCTTAAGAATAACAAGATGAAGAGTCTACAGCCAAGGCTGTACTTACAACGGTGCTTTGAGCTAAATGCTAACGTCAGCATACTAAAGTTCACAATGACAATAATTCCATGTCGAAGTTTATCAGGTATAATGTTTATCGCAGTAAACACAAGTACAGCTAAAGCTGATGGGAATGTTATTAGCTTTGCAGGTATTTGGTCATAAACCAAATTATTGGACAAATACAAATTTTAACCTGATGATGGCACTAGATGAAACGTTAAGGCATCACCAAAGCTATTTCAATTCATTCTGAGGGAGACATGAATGTCTGTACCAAACTACATGATGATCCATCTAGTAGTTGTTGAGATATTTCAGTCTGAACCACAAATGTCCCCATGGTGACACTAGAGGAACATTTTGGAGGTCACCAAATCCATTAGGATCCATCCTCTGGGGATCATTGATGTCTGTACAAAATTCCATGCCACACCATCCGATAGTTGTTTCAGTCTGGACCAAAGTGGTGGGTGGCCCGACCAACCGACCGAGTGACAGTTGGTTTGTCAGTCGCCATCCCTAGAGCCACGCTGCTAGCATGCTAAAAACTGGAGAAAACAAAACTGCAGCCTACAGTATTTTGAGTACCATAAGCATTAGCATGACAACAACTAAAGCACAAGTAAAACTAAGCGAGATCTGCACATTGCAAATAATGCGATAAGTCCAAGAGCCCATAGTTAGAAAAATATATTTCTTTACATGCAAAATATGCATACATGGCTCAAAAAGCCATTATTTTTGAATGAAACTACTGCACACGTGTAATTCTGAATATTCTGTGCAATTCTGAAGTTCACATATTTTCATTCTTGCACATATATGTCCCTTTTGAGTACAGTATTGTAGTGGTAGTGCTCTGAAGTACAGTACATAACATCCTCAAAGATGTTCCTTTCCCAAACTGCACAAATTTAGTTGATGTTTTTTAATACTCATGACTACAGCCTGTTGGGTGGCACTGATATACACAGTACAGAAGGAGCTCTCATGTATTACTGCTGAACACCAGAATGATTTTTTTAGCCTCGTCAGCCACAGATCTGTAACAGTCTGTGTGACTGTACAGTCTGTGGCAGTATGACTCCAGGCAGGCCAGTGGCATACTGACAGCTATTTCCTAATGATCTCCTCCACAGAGACTGTATGTCAGTTAAGCTAAAGATGGTGCACACTTTGTTTCACAGCTACTATTTTTTTTTTTTTACCATTTGATTAGGATGAACTGATCATAGCTAAGAGAGGTGCTGGTTCTAAAAGGCCAGGATTTACTGTTGGATCTTCTGGAGGTGTTGTGTGATGAGTTCAATGGAAAAACAGATACGTGAAGTGCTGCTGCCATGCACACCACCAACCACCCTCCTCTTACTTTCAAGTCAGTGTCCATTGTATGTAATCACACAATCTTTGTGGCACATGAATAATAGAGTATACTGTATCTGGAGTATTAGTATTTAAGCCATGGCTAGTTGGACATGATTTTAAGCTACAAACCAACATTCCTATTTTCAGTACAGCTGAAACTGCAGTGGGAAATTGTTTTGTGCAATGGAGTAGGTTTATATAATTATGATTTATTATACTGCAAATACACACTCACTCAAAAACGTGCAAATAGGAAAAGCAAAACATAAAGTCAATCTCTGCATGTGCTGTTCAAGAGTTGGCCGTTTGTAGCTGAGAAATTGAGCCCAATCTTTTAGTTCATCGCTTGAGACGGACACTTGATCAGCAGGGCATTGTGTGAAGAGCTAGAGTGTCAAGGGCTACCAAATAATCACACATTTCAACTTTCTGTGCCGCTGCAATAACTGTTCTCTGGAATTTGCATGAAATTTCACCATGCCACTCAGAGCTGCTCTTGGTTGCAGTAGAGTCTAGTGTGCAAGTCTGAAAATCGAGTAATTTCAAGACAGCACAGAAGAAGATTGGAGAGGAGTGAGGGAGAGAAAAATAGAAAGGCCCTGGGTGCCCGTGGAAATGGCAGTTAAGGTCGGCGATGGGAATGTTTGGGCTCGAGTCAGAGCAGAACATCAGCTGTATGAGAGCAGCAAAGTGCTGCGGGGCTCGGGGGAATACCCTCCACTAAGCCAGGGTGAAAGACACACACACACACACACACACACACACACACACACACACACGCACGCACAGTAAGAACACTGAGTAAAAGAAAAAGCAGATCTGTGCACACACTACAATACAAACATGTGCACGGATATAAAAATAAACAAACAGGGTGCACATAGCAGCCCAAAGGAAACACACATGCATGTGCACTCACAAACCTAAAAAGACCAAAAATGTGAGCAGTGGTCCAAGATGTAAAAAAAGTAAAAAGCAGCAAATTCTCACATTTAATAATTTGTTTGGTACTTTTGCTTAAAAAATGACTTAAATGACTAACAGATTATCAAAATTATGCAATCGATTCATTGTTTTAGCTCCACACATGTTCTTTCCCCTCTTACCTTGACAGGACCCGTTGATTTCCTCAAATCCTGGCTGGCACACACACTTCCCGATGGGCACCAGCCATTCTCCCTCGGTGCTGCAATGCATCCTGGGAGGCTCATATAAAGGCAGAGAGTTATTGACGCAGCGGCCCACTACCTCCACCAGCTGCGAGGCCTCTGAGCCTGGGATGGTGTCGGGGAACTCGGCCAAACTCTTCACCAGAAACGGGCAGCGTTTGTAGAAAACACGCACGGAGACTAAAGCTATACAGGCCCCCAAATCCTGAAATGCCAGGTAGAAGCCCTTCCGGATTAAGGGACCTAAATCGCGGACTTCGGTGTTGAGCTTCATCACGCGGTCCCCCAGGTCCAGCTCGGTGAAGCTCTCGTCAGCTGCTATGGTGTCAATTTTGATATATCTGCTCTCCTTCATCGCCCTGTCTTCCTCTTCTGTCATCCCCGTTCCATCTCTCATCTCTCCGTCCTCCATTTCCTCCTCGTCCCCGTCCGTTTCATAGTAATACATGTTAAACGTTTCCTTGCAGGTCCCGACCCCCCCGGGCAGGCTGTTGCAGTCTCTCAAGGTGAACTTGAGCTCGATGAAGACCCGCTGGGCGCCCTCGGTCAGGATCCAGTTGGTGTGGAGCCAGTTGTTCTGGTTCTGCTCCATGACCCGGCACACTTGGTAGGTGTGGATGGGAGCGTAGTTCTCGTCCACTTCCCCGATCTCCTCCCACTGAGGCAGAGAAAAGAGGGAGATTAATGAAGAGAGAGAGCACAAAAGAGGGGAAAGATAAAACAAATGAGTTAAGTACAGTTCTTGAATAAATGTACTTTCCACCACTGCTGACCAAAATGTGTCTTTAGCACAGAGAAACAGAAGGTTTGCTTCTTTACATTGTTTGATCAGATTGTTTCAGATAGAAATCATAATTTTGGCAATTTCAGACAAAGTTCTTGTATGGCTGCTTTGACAACATTTAACATTTGAGAACTTTGGCTCCTTTAGTTAAAAGGGTTTTTGTACACTTATATTACACTTATATTATTTCTGAATGTAAGGATTAAAAAAAAAAGTATAATGTTGGTATCAGTGCTCAAACTTCGGTATGGTATCATATCTATGCTAGCATTGGAAAATTTCAAATGCTATCGATGCACAGAGAATTGAGAACCATGAAAATGCAGTATGAATGAGCTACAGCAAAGGCTTAACAGTGGCGGGGAAATTATACAGAGGGTGTGTGTGTGTCTGTGTCTGTGTGTGTGTGTGTGTGTGTGTGTGTGTGTGTGTGTGTGTGTGTGTGTGTGTGTGTGTGTGTGGTTAGGTATAGATAGCAGAATAATCCTCATCCCTTCCACCTCATTTCCTCCTATTGCAACAGACAGAAAAGAATGAGATAGTGTTATAGTGTATATATGCATTTACCCTGAATGAGGGGTGGAGTTCTTGTCAGCAAAAAAAAGAATAAACGTGCACTTAAAGGTGTGTTCATCTGTGCGTACTGCATAGCCATACCTTTATAATGTGTGTGTGTGTGTGTGTGTGTGTGTGTGTGTGTGTGTGTGTCAGACAGCAGCATTAATTCCCTCTGCAGGTCTCCTGGGACTTGGCTATTATCTGCATCACTAGCACTCTCCCATGGCTAATACAGGCGCTTCATCATGTCACTGTAATATGGCCACAGGGACCAGACTATGATCTGGTGTTATAGCTTAATAGCCCATATTAATCAATCCTTGCTGTAGCCATTGTGTACAACCTTCTGTCTTGGTCTCTCTCTCTCTTCTCTCTGTCTTGTTCGCCATCTGTCTTTTTTTCCCATTCCTCCCTGCTTTAGACTGCCTCTTTTATTTTCTGGTTATTATCACTCGGTTTCTGAACCTTTTGTGTGGCCATTTGTGTATCTTTGAGAAGACCAGCTTGAGTTTTAGAACTAGAGAGTGAGGACACTTTTGGAAAGTGAGGACCTTTCAACCAACTTCAATTATTCAAAGGGCTGTTTGGGGTTTGACATTTGCATTACGTTAATGAGGGTCCTCAAGTATACTGTAGATGCACAGACAGATCTGTGCGTACTTGTGGGAGTCCCCATCTCTCATAGACCCCAGCCCAGTCAGTCCCAGTGCAGACATTAAGCCTCTTACTTAGATCACACAGATCCACCAGCCTGTTCTGAGCTTTACACAGCTTAACACACACACACAAACACACACACACACCAATCATTACTGGTAGGCCAGCAGGGAGTTTACCAGACGACCTTCTCTAGTTTTGCCTGGAACCAAATGGGTTCAGTTTTTTTGTATAAAGCGTGGTTGTGATTGTTGCCACTGGAAGTCCTCCCACTCTGCAGCTCTACTGTATTACCAGTGTTTGATTATTAATGTAAATGGGACATGACACTTTAAAGCTACATTTTTAAACTGAGTCATCAAACAATGATTTAACATGAGCCACTTGCAAGTAAATACCCTATGAAATGAGCACAGAAACACACACACGCACGCACGCACGCACACGCACGCACACGCACACATCCATTAAAGTTAGCAGGGGTTTCACACCTCTGCTTTAAGAGTTCCATGCCATGATATCCTTGATGTGATGTATTGCCTTTTGAAACAGGATGTTGGGGCTAGAAATTATACATCTTAAGTATAAAACACTTGGATTTGGTAGGGACGGGCATATAGGAGGGATTGTGATGACTTTAAGCATAGCTTTCCAGGAACAACCTGCTTTCAAGAAGTTCAAGTGCCTATTACATGGGATCTTTAAAGACGACTGTACATGGTATTAGGGGGGTAGGGGCCTCCGAGGTCAAACACAAGACTAGGTGCAGAGAGCAACATACTAACGCTGGTCAGGACCACCCATGCTAATGTGAGGCACTGTAGAAACAAGAGCATGTACCTTTTTAAACTGAATAACTGTTTGTATACATTCATTTTACAGTAGATCTATTTCTGCTTTGTCTCTTAATTTCTCAATCATTTTGTAAAGCAATTGACGATCCATTTGTTTTAAAAAACTTGATATTGAAATCTTCACTGCACCCACCTCACTGTAATGCAATTCAATGAACATCTTCTTAAAGGGTCAGTTCACCCAAATTCCAAGAAAAAGGCATTTTTTTCCCCACTTACCCCTAGTGGTATCTAGCCATACAGATAAAACTGGATTTAGCCGCTGAAGTTTTCAGATATCTGTAGTTTCTTTCCTTAAAACAATATCCCAGTTTCTCAGAATAATGCACAGTTTGCTGTGGACAGATAATGTGAATTATCCTGAATAAGTAGGGCATTGTTTCTTACAAGGAATGTTTCTGATGTATTTTTCCAAAGCTTTGAGCAACATGAACAAAAGTCAATTTTCTCACGAGATTAGGCTAAATGCCGCTAGCAGTAAGATTTCTTTGGTGTGATTTGGGTGAATTGACGCTTTAATTAAAAAGGCAACAGATTGAGAGTTTTTGGTCCCAATGGTGGTAAATGGTCCCAATAATCAGAGGTTCTTAATTTCAGTCCTTTCTGACCTTCTCACGCAGCCCTAACCTCTCTTTCACCTCAGCATGGTCTCTTCTCCACTTCCTGCCATTTCCCACTTTGCTCCCTACACTGAACTGCCCCTATAGGCATCCCTCTAGCTCCTCATTAGTGTGTGTGTGTGTTTGTTTTGTTGACTACTATGTGTGTGGGAGTGCGTGTGTGTCCGCGTGTCACATCCATCAGCAGACCCCCTGTGGCTGTGCTGAGTGCCCTCCTGGCTCTAAGTCCATAAAGCTGTCTCCAACTTATTATTACCGCCGACTGTCACGACTCTGTAATAGAACTGTCCCTCTCACTCCTTAACCCCCCCCCATTTCTGCCTCCATCTCATTCTCTCTAACATCCCTCTTCTCGTGCCTCATTCCTCTGCCTTTTCATTTCATCCATGTCTATCATCATTTTCCCTCTGTGTGTCCTCTTTAATTATCCAATCTTAAGTCTAACCTAGAAACACTGTGCGATCGCTTCCCCCCTTCTCCATCTCATCCTCCTCCACAGCTTCTGACTTCCTGTCTTCTTCTTTGTTCCCAATTTTTGCTTCTCTCCTCCTTCCCTCCCTCCTGTCACACCTTCCCTAGTTAATCTCCTCCGTTCTCTTATTTTCCTCATCTCTCCTGTCCTTTTTACCCTGCCTCGTCTTCCCTCTGTCATGGTACTGTAATGTCCTATGGGGAAAAACAGACAATCTGCTAAATAACATGAGCTGCAACACAACAAATCTCTAAGCAAACACTCCTCAAACAGCCGTCCCCTTCCTCATTAGGGACAGACAGTTTAGGACCCTGACACACCAAGCCAACTGTTAGCTGTCATTGGACCATCGTTGAGTGTCTGTGCCTGCCCATTGCCCAGAGTTTTTGCAGTGTGTTCAGCACCTTTGATGCTAGCTTGCCCTTATCTTTGGTCAATTGAGCATGTTGAGTCAGGGGAGGCAGTCCATGAAAGTGAGCTCTCTGAATGGTTGTATAGCCTAACCAATCAGTGATTAAACCAATTTAGTGTGGTTTCACCTTATATTTAGTTTTGCTTTTTTTTTGGCTTCTTGCACAAGCATAAGACTGTGGGCAAAGTAGGGTTAAAGGATTAGCTTATCACCTCACGTCAATGTCAGCTAGGTAACTTTTAGCTCAGCAGTTGTTGGATTGTGAAAGACAGACAGCTGGCAGAGAGAGTTATCGGAATGTCCCAGTTAAACTTTCCAGCACTTGGTATGGTGATATGGTGATATGGTTTGTTTGAGCTCATCATCTGAAAAGCTCTTAATCAAGACCTCCAGTTTTCGGATGGGTGAAGTAGCGTGTCCTGTCAGTCTATGAAGCTAACAGTAACATTAGCTTAAGCAGCTTTAAAGTGCAGAGCTGCCAACTGTATCATTAGGGGTCATCAGTCAGATATATAAATGTTGTCAGACATGACTTTTATTATGTCATAAAACAACATATGCATAACACACTTGGCGAAACCCAGCAGTTTGTCATTATTACCATACAGTATATGGACAAATATGTAGCCGTTATCTAAAAGTATCAATCAAAACCTAATGCTTATTAAAACTATGTAGACCACAACTACAGAACTGGGGTTTCATTCAGAGAAAATAATCACAATAAAATTGCAATCACAAAGAAACATATTCTCAGTTCATATTCTGAGCATGCATCAAGCCCATTCTAACAGATTCCCAGTGATGTCAAAATGGTGGGCTAGTTTGGCTTGTTCGTCTTTGTGCAATGCTGAGTATTTGGGTTTTCTACTGACTTTTTCCTCTCATGCAGGCTCAAAGCGTTGTGCATGTCAGCTGTCAGCTAGCCATCGGCTACAGTCTGTGTTTTCTTCTGATGAAAGTTTTAACAGAAGAATTGAGGTGACGTAAGGCGACACAAAAGAGTTTCATCAGTCAGCCTTTGTCAGTGCTACATTCTTTGAGGTCTGCTCAATGTGTCCGGGCCTTTACAGGCCCAGTGGACACTGCCTACTAATGTTCGGATAAGGACAGAGCAAAATGGTTCTTGGATTTTCCAGACTGATGCGAGGTAATGGAGACAGATGGATTTCACAGCAAAATGATCCATATTGTGGGATCCACTGCTTTAATAGCACCTTCCTTCCTGACTTTTATTACTTTATTCTTGTCCCTTCAAGATGCTTGAAGAAGCAGAAGATAAAAGCATCCCCCAAATGGCATATGACCGGCAGCCCACCCAATCTACGACCAAGCACTCCTGCAATGCAGTGGGAACAGGAAGTAATGGAGGTATTAGACGACAAAGGGTTGACAGCCAAATAGTCCCAATGGGCAAGGAACCAAAATTCCTCCATGTTGTTTTTCTCACCTTCATCCTCATTTCTTCTGTCCCCTTTTTTGTCCGACACTGCATTAATATTAATGCTAAGGATGCAAGCTTTCATTAACCAACTGCAATTCCAATCAGGACATTTCAAAATACCAGCTAAGTGTCATCTAACTACACAAAGAGCTACACGTAGAGCTTCAAGTAACTTTCTTGAACTTTGGTGGTTGTTTCTTCCTAATGATCCTGTTTTATGCATCAGCAAAATATGTGAATATCCAGCATTCTATCTCTGCTGATTAATTGCTTGAACTTCTGTCTACGACTATTTCTCTCTATTATTCTGCCCCCTTTCTAAATCCTCATCAACCTCATCTGCTCTGCTGCTGTCACCAACCCACAGGAGGCAAAAATAAAACTAATTCTGCTTTCTAGATACTTTAAATGCCACAAACTCTCTCCTCTCCTGTCTCTGTCTCCAGTTTGTCATTGTCTTCTTGACTGTCCAAGAGGACTTGTATTCTCAAGGTCACAGGAAGCCAGGTCCCTTCCAAGTTCTCTCTCACACTCCTTGTCTGGCTCTCCATCTCTCCAATTCTCTCCACCTCTGTCTTACACTACACCTCTCCCCACATTGACAGATTAACTTGCTGGGGGGGCTCAAGGCCAATATTTACTTTGGCCTCCTGCTAGCTATGATATCTTCAAGACAGACTCCCAAATTAGATTTAAAAAAGGGTACTTCTTAAGGTTTTTATAATTTCAGTTTATATTGTGCTTGTGTATAAAGAAGTCTGTGTAAAAAGAAGAGAAGAAGCCCCAACTCTAAACACTTAAGTTGAAGGAGCTCATCATAGACGAAGAGAGTTCTCACAACTTAAGCTGTTATACCAAAATATTCATGTTTTACAATCTACAGTCTTCACTTTCACTGTTCATTGAAACGTGTCATAATATTTCAAGGTCATTTTACTCCATCTCCTTTTTGCTTGAATGCATGTTTCAATAACTTCCAAAGCACATTTTGAAGCTTTGGAAGAGGAAAGCAGTGGAGAGAAGATGGTGAGATAAAAAAGACAAGCAGATGACAAGAATAAGAAGAAAATGGTGATAGGGAGTAAAATGAATGTTCGGGGGACAAAGAAGGATGGGAGGGACAGGGATGAGAGCTGAGCCAGATGAGAAAGTGAAGAATGAGAGGAGAGACCATGATGGGGATAGACGGGGGTGGAGGAGGAGAAAATGAGGGATGAAACAAACCATCTGGAACATGAGACTAAAAAAGCAAAAAACAAACAACTTCCATGCCTCCTCAACATCTTATTTAGCCACATAAGAGTGCTGCTGCCAAGTGTGAATATTCGTGTGTGGAGAACGTGTGAGAGTATGCTGCAGATTGGGTTCTGCCGTACAAATATTGAACATGATGAGAATTATAATAGCCAACAATGATAACGTCAGTTATTTAAAATGCCAAACAGGGAATACATTTTTTTTGTCAGAGATGCTTGTCATTCGTCAGTGACAGACTGTAAGTTCAATGGGAAAAAAAGACATTTTAATTACCTTAAACTGTAGCTGAATAAAAACAGCTAATAAGAGGATGTCATTATGAGATCCTTACATTCTCTTATCTTTTATTTTCCCTCCCTCCGTCTACCCTGAATGCAGTTATTTATGCAGTTGCATTGTAGAAACCACACATCATAATCGCTTCATTAATATGATTGCGCATACGGCTGCTTTTGTCAGCACTATCTCATCTACATACAGCCACAGAGTGGGCCGTGATTTGAATACCCAGAGCTGAGAAAACGCCATGGTCAGCACTATTGGTCCGGCGTGTATAGCTGCAACAGGAGTTGTGACTATATGAGA
This sequence comes from Maccullochella peelii, assembly GCA_002120245.1. NCBI lineage: Eukaryota > Metazoa > Chordata > Actinopteri > Centrarchiformes > Percichthyidae > Maccullochella > Maccullochella peelii. The sequence goes on from LKNJ01001165.1 coordinate 72,889, forward strand.
GATTTTCCATGTGGATCAAATGGATGCACAAATGAATTCCTGTTTAAACCAACCACAGCACTATCAGTCCCCTGGAGGTTGGGGAATTAAGTTTTTCCCAGGAAAGGTGGCAGATCCGGCTGTGAACTACTGTCTCATGAGTCGAGGTAGTGTTGAAACTCCAGAATACATTAAAAAAAAAAAATTTTTTTTAAACACCATTTCTTTTTCATTAAAATACACTATATAATACCATGAAAAAAACTATTTTCCAACTCTAGCAAGTCATTCTCTAATTAGCCTTCACCTTGGGAATACTTGGAAATGGAAACTCAATTCCTGGCTTGAGAATAATATATTCCATGGTGACTTTCAATATCTTATTCATGAATTCAATTTACCATGATAATGAACTGAGAGTTCTTGGAAATGAAATGACCTTTAACCTTGATTAAACAAAATGAAGACCCTGTACTTCAGTGTCAAATGATAAAGTTACAGGTGTCTTTTGTCATACAGAAAGTGAGTTTACAACCTAAACCACCTAAACCGTGCTTATAGGCAGTAGCTGATCATTTGTTTTAGATGGACATAGTTTATTTTGAGATATAGTCAATTCATTTGAGATCATTCATTGGTTATCACATAGGTTTTGATCACTGCTGATGAGCAACTGGGTTTAAACAATCTTCCGAAACAAACATGCCAAATATATTTGAACTACATAGCTTTGACAATATTGAAAATTCTTAGCAATGGTCATACTCACCCCATTCTTAGGATAGGCCACCCATCCTGGGTCTCCCATCACAGAGCGAGAATCCAGCAGGTTCACTGTTAAAGATTAAAAACACAGACAGTCTTAAGTATAGACCACCAACCAACCAACCAACCAACCAATCAATAAATACAACAAAAAAGGACATAATGTAACACTCTCATTGTGCGGTTTCCATCTAGTTCTCAGTAAATCTCAGTATAGGTATTCAGCTAATGAAGGTCCACTTGTGAGTTTTGAATATTGGCACAATCTTAATCACAAATTGAGGATTAAAAAAAGATCTGTGGAGATGTTCACTGCGGATCGGTCCCTTAGACCAAATCTTAGTACAGTCAGGTACTGTAACATCATTCTACTCAACCTCTTATTGGCTGACAGAATAAGGAGCACTTTCTATTTGTATGATATACCAAACTGGTTTTAAATTAAGACGTGTGAGAATTTGAAAGGATTTTTAGTGCATAGCAGTTTAAATGCAAAAAGTCACTTCATTAGTCAGAGTTGACATAACACTTGGCATGGCCTGGAGCATTGTGCTAAGAACAGTGGCTATTATCTACTGACAGTATGTAGTGGAACTGCACTTTTGTGCATCTTGTTGACCAAAAACTGCCACTCAACTCCAAACTCCAACAGTGCTCTCGGCTCAAACCGATCCATTAAAATCCTCCTTTCTCAGCCTCTCAATTGAAAGCTGTCAAGTGCAATAACCTGACCACTGCACTCCTCAAAACGCGTTTCCAACTCCTCTTGTGCAACACTGGTGACAGTGTAGTCTTGTGAGTTCTGTCTTATCTTCCCTATCAGCGTGTCCAAATACTTCTACTACAACAAAGCCACAAAGGTTCTTGTCAAAAGTCCATCTCACTGAGGCAACTGTGAGCTCACAGAGGAGTTTTTGGACACATTTGGAAGCAAAAGTCAAAGCAGTTAACATGTTGTCAGACTGCAACCTTTGCTTTGGTGGCTCTGTGTTTTACCACAGAATAAACAGCTCAAACTTCATATGATGACATGGAATGAAGGAGTCCCACATGGAGCTCATCTTGAAGCCTGTTCAGCCGGTAGCCTGTTCATGATAATGTTAATTATGGCCAAATGACAACTGGTCCAAAGAATGTTCCAGTTATTGGATGATGTTACATAAAGTGAAAAAATCCTTTACAGACACTGAGTACAGAAAATCACATCAATAAACATCATAATGTATCTCCTTTTAGGCTGTCTTGCAACAGCTTCAAAACTCGTCTGATGACATGCACTGTCATGTCAAGGCAAAGTTTTTTCAGGCCGTAGTTCAGTTATCTTCATCTCATCTATTATAACGTTTGGCTTGTTCTGTGTCTGACACAGTGTGTACTCAAACAATAAAAGAGAAGGTCCAACTGAATGATTCATTGTCAAGCTTTTTCTCTACATGAAAGGGGAGCAGATTAAGAGCTACTGTGCGTACCACTAATAGAAGCAAAGTAGTATCTGTCACATGCTAGCTGGTCTTCTAGCAAACTCCCTTTCAGAATCTCATCAGGATACTTAACCCCCATGGCCTCACGAGGTGTTCATTTGTAAATTCACTGTTTTAGTCCCTTTTTATTGTTGCATTCTTCAAATCACTCTATAACTTCACTGTACATGTTACAGGGATAAGAATATGCTGAGTGCTTCAATAAAAATTCATGCCAATAATTATAACCAAATCAGGTATGCCATTTTCTATAGTTATTGCTTCAGTATATCTACGTCTTACATTTTATAGGCAAACATTTTCATATAAGTTCAATTATTATTTTCCCACAAAATCAGCATTAAATATGAAATTTCTATGCAAATTACTAGTACTGTGTTTGGAGAGGCATAACTAATGCTCCATTCATGACATCTGGTGTGGATTTCACACTATTAACTCAATTGAAATTTGGGATTGGACATGTCAATTCTTTTCCCACAGGAGGTAACAATTTAAAATTGCGTGCGAGTGCTCAATACAGAGGAAGCTGGACTCCACATTATTTGATGTTTTTCCTCTTCCTTTGGATTTCATAAAGCATCACAGACCAGCCAGGTTGGCAAAAACAACGATGAACATCTTGCTGACATAATCCTGCAAGGTTTCTGGGCATTGAAGTTAAACATTTTCAAAGTGTTACTTCTTGCCGCTGTATAGAGCTGCCAACAAGAGAAGCATCCTAATGTAACACTGACACAGAGCAAACACTAACACTGTAAGAGATTCAATCATCCAAAGGTTTCATCTCATAAACACTGTCTAGGTCTTAAACCAGTCATCGAGTACAATATGTCCAGTCACGTCCTATGATAAGCCATGTTATAAAACAGCCGATCCTCGAATCAACCCTGCCCCAATGTCAACAAAAGAATAGATATCCGCTTTGAGAAGGTGGAGTAAGCAGAAGAAAATATGAAGCGAGAGCTAGTTCAGTAACTGAAACACACTCGCTCTGCAACCCCTCCCAACACACACACACACACACACACACACACACACTACTCTAGTCTTACTGTCTCCACTGCTCTGCGGAGAATAATAAAAGATGTCCTTAGGAGGCGATTAGACAACTAATTAGGCCATAAAGAAGAGATAAGTGATGCTGAACTAGATCATAAGGGATATGTTACCTCTTTCACTCTCTCGCGCTCTCTCTAAGGATCAAACCACCTAACAAGTTAGAGCTCAGCCGTGACAATGATCTACAGAACTTATTAAAAGTCATCACCACTCAATGAATGAAGACTTAAAGTCTTGTAGTGACATGACTTCAAGGATACTCTTAAAATATGTTTTAGAGTTAGGAGATTTTCAGCATGGGGAATACTGATAAAATTCTCCTTGAAATGACAACGGATTATTTGATCTGAACGGCACAAGACTGCCTGGGTATTCATTTCCCATTTAATACTTTTAGCACTCTTTCAGGTGATGGGTGTAAGTGCCAACTTGACCTCACTAATCTTACTTCTGAAACCAATAACACTTGTAATTACCTCACCATTGCCTCTTTAGTCCTTTTTTTTCCCCCATGTCTGTGCCTCATGATGTTTGATTGTGTCATTTACATGTTAGCCTGGATCGCTCCAGGCTTAATGGCCTGCCTTCTCTCTCATACGCAGACACGCAGGCAAACATGCACTTCTTTCGAGCCATTTACTGTAATTAACTCAAATCCACCATCCTCATTTTGATCAACACCACTACCAACAAAAAGTAAAGTGATGGGTTTTAAACCCACTAAAGTGTACACTCACACACCCCAGATCATCCTCATTAGTCAGACATTATTGTTAATCGAACACAATAACAATCTCTAAAGCAGATGTGAGGCATCTGGCTCTGCATCGGGGTGTTCTTAGAAATTGAGCAATTTAAATAAGAATGGATTAGCTTCAAGAGGAAATTAATCAAGGTGGCACAGCGTGTACAGTTTTCCTCAGCATCATTCATCAGTGGTGGAGCCCCACTGTAAGATAACTGTCCTCATTGCTAGAGAAATGTTAATATAATTAAGGAGGCATCAGGACTTTTTCTCTGTTCACTTTTTTCCCCCCTTTATTTCAGCGTACAAACTTAGCATACAGATGCAAATTAAAGTTCACCTTTAATTGGAAAGAAAGAAAAACTGTTGGATGAGGTAAGTCTGCTGTGTAATTTGAGGACACATCACACTGCACAACTTTTGCATGTAGCCTGATAGTGTGTTCCTCTCATATTAAGACAAAAAATTGAGACGGGCAAGTGGCCAACGTCCCCAGTGATTCCTCGAAGACGGCTAAAGTGAGCTGAAGAAATGGGTTAATCTTACTTTTTTTTATTACAATAAATTAGCCCAATGAGAGAATAGCGGTTATTTTAATTATGGGCTTCACCATATTATACAATTACGCATGCAATGTATGATTATTAGCAATGCAAATATGTGATAAATGAATCTAAAATGTGTGCTGAATGGCAGCCTCTGGCAAAAGGGGTTAGGTGTTTCACAGTTTTATTTTATGTGTTTTGTTAAGTAGAAGTCTGTGGTGTTTCAGTCAAATTTGGCAGAGAACACCTTTAAGAAGATGAAAACAGGCTTTTAATAATGTGCTGTTACAGAGCAAAACAAAAGGATAGGTTTGATAAATGAAGACAGCAAAGAAAACAAATGTCTTACTTCTTTTATAATGATGTGAGAGATCAAATGCAGTTGTTTTTGAGGACTTCGCTTTCTCTTTTCACTCACTGCAGTCAAAACACAAACTTATGATCCAGTCTGCCATTGATTCACATAGTTTTACCAAATTTCAAACTGCAGGTAGCCTATTGGTGTTGGTGCTAAATACAACAAACCTCATGCGTAATTGGTTTGGATAGATTTTAAATAAAATGCTCCTTTCAAGTGATTGTGGTGAAATGTCAAACTTTTCACTCTTTTGTGGAACTTGTATGTCAGTTTGCACCAGTGTCAAAAATCACTTTATTCCATAAAGCACAAACAGAAATGCCCAAACCCCTAGTGCAGTAATCTAATTCAGAGGACACTGATACAAAGTGGTAACCTATACATTCAAGGTGAACTTTAACTATTTTATATGTTGCCCTGCAAACCTCTGCAGGACCCCCTGAGTGTAACATGGTCACACTTTGGGAACCACTTTTGTGTATCTAAACTTTGACCAAATAAATCTGCCATGTGAAGAATAAGCAGGTTGATGAATGTTCTCTCTTTCCCGGATAATGCTGTCTAATAGCCCCAAACAATGGCATTCATCTCGAGCTATTAAAATGCTGCTCAGTCTGCAGACAATAGCGTGGGAACAATATCTGACACGCATTTTACCATTTTCTCATTTTTAAGCCATTGAAAATGTCCATATTTGCCATTTAGTCTGGGAAATGCAGGTGCATTAGTTCAGTTGAGATGGAAATTGATTAGTTCACAATTTGCAACCCACCGCATATGTAAATAACTGAGCCAAAGTATGAGTGGTGCCATATAAAACTGTTAATGTCTGACAAGATAAGTAACATAAGGCTATTGCAAGCGACTACCATCTGAACTCATTGGCCGTGAGGCATGTTAACAGGATTCAGAGGTTAAAAGGATTCATTCCGCATCTTTAAAGACAGAATATCAGACTAGACTAAACCTAAAATAACCTTAAAAGAGAATTTAGAAAAATATCGCAGCAAAAGCCTTAAAGTTCCCATTATTATGAGAGATGAAAAAAACACGAGGTCAATTAAAACTCATCATACCACAAAGCCAAGTCAAGGAAATGGGAATTCCTATCGTTTGTTTTTTTTGTTGTTGTGGGGTTTTTTTAAAATTTTAAATACCATAAAGTGCCTTAATGTCAACGTCAACTTAACAGCATGAGCAGCTTACAAGCTGCACATGACAACATTTGGGATCAATAGGCTACAGTGATTCTGCAGCGCACTGTGAGTCTGACGGCGCTGCCAAGTCCTCAAAGGACCGGTTATCTGGAGAGTGCATGTTCTGTTCAAAGGTCCTTTTTTATTTCAGCTTTTACCAGCGTTTTTCGCAACACACAGTCATTACAGACTTGGGGACACAGCTGTCACAAACATTATCTGTACAATTTAATTTTATAGCAGAGCTCATTTTTGGTCAAACGGCGTCGGAACCTTATAGGCAGCCTAAAAGAGACCGACGGTCTGGGGCACCAGAGGTTGCCTCCAAGACGGACCTTTAACCGGTCAGACTTGTCAGTGCCAATTAAAGTCCAGTCGTGTACCAAACAGCGGTGTCATTAACCTAAAAGTGTCTCTGTGCGTGTTTTACCTTCGTTTGCGGGGATGCACCATGCTCCCCGCAATGCCAGACTCCAAACCCACGTCCATGCCACCAGCCGAATGCCACAACTCCACCAGCGAGATTGCATGGCGCATCCAAAAAACACAACCGGCAACGGGGGGAGATTTTTCCTAAACAACAGCAGTTTGGGTCAGCATAAAGCGGAAAACCGTAATGAAACCATCTGTATCGTTATGCGTCCGCTCAGAGAGAAAGGAGCTCATACTATGCGGCTGGTAGAGGAAGGTGCTGTGTGCGCTCTGGGTTTGGAGGGGGCGGGCAGCGCGCCGAGGGGGGCGGGGTGAAGCGCAAGTCTCTCCAATCACAGACCCTCCACAGGTGAACCCCTTTGCTGCTGGACTCGTTTCTCCAAATGATAATCGATTACTCCTCACTAGTCAAATGTAACGCCATTACTTTATGGTGCCTATTAAGCTTCTTCCCTCTCTCGTTGCATTTCTGCATGAGTGAGACTATGTGATGAACAGAGCGGGGCTTGTTACTTATAAACCTTGTTACCATATGCCTAGTCATTTAAAAATCATTTAATTATACATGTTATGCTGCTGTCTGCTACACGCCCCCAAAATGAATTGGAGGATGGGGATCATGAATTTAAGATTATTTAACTTTTGAGTATTTATAGAATCTCACAAGATGGGTGTTTTATGATCAATAACTGTATTACCACTGAGATGTGTTTATAGGAGATTAACCAAATTATGAACCAGCTACAGTGTCCACTTTGGAGCCTAATACTTCATCAGTAACTGGAATATCACTCAGATGATTCCTCAATATCCTGATGGAGTGTCATTATTGCTCGACTGTGAAGGCAAAAGTACTTCCCCTGTAGAGAGCAATAACATGTCATATTAGGGATGGTAAGACTGTACAGAAAGAGAGGAGAGAATAGTAGACATGCACCTAATAGGCATGTAAATAATCATGGATGTAAAGCTGTGATTTGCTGTTTGGCAGCAGTGCGCTGTGTTGCGGCCATGAAGCACCATACCATCAGCAATAAAGGAAAGAGATATGAAAAGAAAGTGAATTGAAGCCACAGGACACAGTCAAAAGCATTAGTGTTTTCTATTCATACTACATCCAGGCAGCATTATCTGTCTATCAAGGCGTGAATTGCCTAACTGTGGAATTTTTTACACTGTACCTCATCTGATATCCATTGTTGGTTAGAATATATGATATCCTTTTCTTTAAAAAAAAAAAAAAATATATTTTTGGCATTTTGGATTTATTTGTTAGTGAAGGTAGATATACAGACAGGAAACATGGGGAGAGATGTCCCTGGCCAGAATTAAACGAGGCACAGTGGTTTGCATCTTAACCGCTGGGCCACCAGGACACTCCTATAATCCTCTTCCTATGCAAGAGTGGTGATCAAACTATTGCTGTCCTGGTTCACATGATGGAAGAGTCCCTCTGGGGGGGTCAGGTCAGCAAACTCTATTAGGCTAGATCTCATGTCAAGACCTATTTATTCTTAAATGCATTTTATGATGCTTCTTTGCCCTTACATGTTATCATGCTTTTTACAATCTTTTTCCCCTGTCGTTTGTACTTACATTCTTTCCTTTGTAGCGGTGAGCCACTTTGTAAGAATCTGGTTTTGAAAACTGCTATATAAGCTTTTATTTACTTACTTACACATATTTGTCCGTTACAGTAGTGGCATTGAGTTGTGTTCCATCATAACCATGAGTGTGCAGGTTTTCAGGATTTTATTTCACTCCTCTCTGGTTGAAAGACTCTCAGTAGAATGCATCTTGAGATTACCAACTTAAATAAAGCAATACTAATTTTACAAATAGGCTGAATGACAATTAGTTCTTTGTCTGCTTTGTGGTTAAATATGTGTTGAAGTAAAACATTCTTTCTGCCACAGATTCTTTCCTCCTTTCCTCCTCCTGTACAGTTAATGCTGTAAAGCAGTGTTGTATCATTATTGATTCATCAAAGCATGTTAAATTAATTTATATTTATGGGATCATAAAACTGCAAGATGACGTTAGATGATTCTGTCAAGGCATTTTGGCATTAATCTCCATTTCTCTTCAGTCTTCCTTTTCTGTCGTTTTTCACCATCTTACTTCAGTGTTACCTATAGAAAAACACACTGTACTGTCTCTTTTCTCTCTTTCTCTCCAGGCCTTTCTCTCTGTCTTCATCTCTATTTGTCTTTCTCTCATTCTCCTAGTTTTTGCTGCCTGTCCTTCTATTTTTTTCTGCCTCTTTTTCGCTCTCCATGGTGCAATTAGATCCTTTGATCACTGAGGGATTCTGGGTGATATTCCTGTAGCTTACCCTGCTGACACCTCCCACGCTCCTTTAGCATGCACGCAAGCAGACACACACATACATACAGGCATGCATACATACATACATGCATTGTTTAATTCCTCACTCACCCAAGATAGAAACACACATTCGGCTCTTCAAAGACCCACCTTCCTTGTCAACCCTGATAGATGCACAAATCTCAACCTCCTATTTTTGTCACAAATTTTAGCATCTTCAAATCTCAAATGTTGCCTGTCTTACAGTTAATGATAAACATTGTTTGTCAAGCACAACTGTAGGTGTAATGTCACAGTGGTGGTGGTGGTGGTGGTGGCGCTGTATTGTAGACGTGTATGGGGTCTGATCAGCACTGACAGCGGGTGTGGAGGTGGTTCTGGGATGCCAGAAACTGTTGTTGTCTCTTGGAGGTGTCGTCGGCTTAATTCTATAAAATGTCTGCGGAGGAAAGTGCAAGAAAAATATCCACCCCCAAACCTCAAACCACCCCCTAACAGTCAGCTATCAGTGATGTATCTTCTAATTTTATTGATGGGGATGGATTATTAGTAGTAAATTTACTTAGAAGGAAGGTGAGAACAGAAGGTAGAGGGAAGGTTGGAAAGATAGGAACTCACTATGAAGTAGACGATGCAGGATGTGGAAAGGACATTTCAGAAAACCAAACTGCAACACAGTATCTTCTCTAAATGCATTAAACATCATTATGCATTAGTGAAACATATTTTGGAGGAAATAGAATTCGCCACATTTGCCACACCTACATCTGTGTATCAGACACATTGTTCATATTGAACATTCATCTGCAAAATGTCCTCTCCCAACTAGTTTTAATTGGTTAGCCCTACTATATCCACATGTGGAAACTAAAGTATGATTATGTTTGGGCAACTAAAGCTCTTCTGCGATAACAGATTGTTTTGGCTGTAAACACAACACTGACATATTATCTCCTATTAAGTTAATACGGCAATCTACAGTTGCATATTTACACATCCAAGAGATAGGGAGCAACATTAGCATTCATTTGAAATCATAGTTTGGTCATGTGGTGAATGTTAGGTCCAATATTCACTCTCCTTTTAGCTCTGGTTTGGTCTCCACCAACTTAAGAGATCTGGCTCTTTAGCTGCTAGATACTCAAAGTTCACTAGCTAGCGACTAACTGTGTCTGTCTGCTCTTTGGCAGTGACAGTTGGTTTATCAGAGCTTTTTTGCCGCCTGCTGCAGCCAAAACCAAGGCTGTGAGAGAGGTGAGAGTGAACCAGAAAACCAAAACAAAGAGGCTTTAAAGGTCTGTAGAGCTGACAAGATCTGCAGAGTCTGATAATAATTCTCAGTGGATTTGTCACTATAAGTGACCCAGAGTCATCCATTGATCCATTTTTACTATAATTGTTTTTTATTATAGCTAGTTTAAAATGATGAGGCTGGTTTTGAAGCAACTGTAAATGCTTATGCCCCCATTTACTACCCAGACCTCCATGCTATTCCTTCTTGTTTTATTGTACCACATTAACTCCTGTGATGTCCACAGAAGGTTTCTTCAATGAAAGAAGCACTAAGTTTATTGTCATTGTCAAGCACACTATTGAAAACACAACAAACTGAAACACAGATAATATGATGTAAAATTTCAAAATGGGCATGCCTGAACTATTTTTTTCTTTTTCTTTTAGCTGTAAAACACCTCTGTAGGACTACAGGACACAGCACCATATTAAAGCTTTTTCCAAAACCAATGGTTTGGTGCAATCAGATGTGATGGTACCTCAGGGGCTGAACAGTCAGCTGTGATTTTGTGTCTGCCCACTCATGACAGTAGGGGAGGGAATGGGAAAGCAAGGTCAGGCAGGGTCAGTAGAGCAGACACACATGCACTTCTCTCTCACTCAGTCAGACATACACACGCACACACACATTTGTAGCAGGGAGTACCTTGTTGTTGGCAGACACCTTTGTCTGTTGCAGAAGTAGGAAGTAAAAACTGACTCAGTCCTCCAACTGAGAAGGTCTCACTTCACATGTAGCACACACACACACACACACACACACACACACGCACACACACGTGTAATACAGCTTTACTGCCATTTGCCAAAAAGCATGATTTTGCAGCACATACAGCATATTCTTGTGTTTACAGAAATCTAATTTTACATTGCAAGTACTTTACTGACAGAAAATACAAACATACAAACCAAATATAAGAAAATAGTTTTGGTTTTTCAATAAAATAAACACAAAAGCACAAAAGCAATTTTGTGATTCATCTATGAAATGGTAAAGGGTGGTGGAGTTTGATGGCGAACTGATATTTAAACTCCTTCTGATCGGCCAGACCACCCACCCCTGAGGAGAAATGGGCCTTGAGATATAGTTGAGGAACCACCCCACGCCCACCCCCCTACACACACACACACACACACACACACACACACACACTGCACCCTCATTCCCAAAATAATCAGCTTTGGGGCTTGACCAGCTGGCCTCTGCTGCAAGGAACTCTGGGATTTCCCAGAGTGCCATGGAAATATGTGGAGAGACATTGAAACACATTAGGCCTCCAGAGCAATGTCTGCTTTATTACAGTACCTCAGCTGCTTTTAGATGCTCTCTCATCAGCATGGCAGGTTGAAACTGTAAAAATACTGTTCATTTTGCTGATCATGCCTTATTCTTCTCCATTCTTTCCTAATTTGGTGGATATGACAACTTCTTCATAAAAAATGATCTGTCAGTTTTCAGAGAAGGTTTACATTTGAATTCACAGTCTGAGTTAAATTAACTGGAAACAAGTCTAACAAGAATCTAACACTGCTTTACCCCATTTGAGTTGAATGAATCATCTCTGGGTGGCAATGCAGAAAAAAAAAAACCTTTACAAACCTGATTTGCTTTGTGTTCCAAAGAGGATGATGGACCTTTTCATGGCAGGCATTTTGGCATTTCATAGCAGGAAAAGCATGTGTCTAATTACTAACATGAATGATGGGTGCATTCTATTTAGATGTCCCAATTCCAGGGCCCTGCTATTGTTCATGGTGACTCAGTGGCATGGCTTACTGGATCACTTAAATGAGAAACAGCCATCATTTATGTTGTAAGTTACATCTGTGCTTTTCAAGATGAGTAAAAATAACCTGCCGTGAAAAAGATGTAATGGCAGTGTTCACGGAGAGGAAGTCAGAGAGAGATCATGCCCAGATTGATGCACTGGCAACTCCTTCTGGTTGGTCAGGTCGAATGTTCATCGAGGAGACAAGAGGTGATCTAGGAGATAGTGTGAACCTCATTATCTGTTCAGATCTCGTTCTGAAACTCCTCCCTGTCAGTCTATCGTGACTCTGCAGCAAGAATGAGCTGTTTTGCAGCATGTTACAGCGAGGCCCTCATGGCACCATGCTATCTAAAAGACACAGTTAAGTTTAACATTTCTTATGTGAGCAGAGACCAGCCCAAGTGCCAGTAAAATAACCTACATCTACTCTGTTTACTAACTACTTGTTAAGTTATCAACCCTCAAACAAAGTTCTGCATTTCAGATTCTCTGGCCTCAATTTGACCCCGAAACATGGAGCACTTGTTTTGGGCTTATAAAGACGGAAAGCACACAAAAAATACACACACACTCACGCACTCACACACTCACACTGACAGGCACATACACGCACATACACACAACCCCCTGGGCATCGTTAAGCCCTGCTTAGCAGCTCAGTGAGGCTGGCAGGCAGTGTTGCTGATATTCTCTCTCTATTTTGGCTGCTCCCCCTCTGCATGCTGCTCCAAATCCTACTGCTCTCTTTTCGCACATTTTATCTCCCAACTCAGAACCTACAGGATGTATACTTTATATCAGAAAGAGTGTGTAGGGACTGAGGGATAACTTATTCTAAGTGCATTCTGTGGAGAAAAGAAAAAGCCCAGGGATCCAAGATGAGCCATAGCATAAATTCTCAAAAACAAATGGCTTTGGTTTAGATTCCTTCAATATGCAGCAAAAGAAAAGTTGACTTTTTTCTTATAGTTTGATTACATGTAATGCAATATATCCTATACATTTCACATTGTGTGATCACATTTTGAAAAAATGTGCTGTTTTATTTTTTTTTGTCTGGTTGTCTGGTTAAGCAAATGGCTGTGAGTGCAGGTTCTCCAAAGCAATCAATGACGATGGTACATTCATTAACTTCCACAGTGGAAGCGGCTGAAAATTATGCTGAATGCTGACAAATTATCAACAATGGAGGAAAATAAAAAGACCAAAACAAAACTTTGATCTCCTGAGCTGGATTTAAATTAGAACAAAAAAGATTTTATAGATTTTATATTTAATCCCTCGACATAGCTGATGGACAAGTGGTATCAAACAGATCCTATTAGAGATGCCTCTGACCCGTCATTGCTTCATATTTACCATGCAGAAATCCCTCAGTGTAAAAATGTCGACATGTCAGGCATGTTTTTGTGACATTTTGGGATGCTTAAACAATGCTTCGGCTTACCCTCAGGAGAGATGAGGGTGCTCCTGAATTCAGACTAGTCCGCAATTCAGGGCTGCCATTTTTCGGAGTTATATAACACAAACCTCCCCCCTCCTTCTCCCCCCTCAACATTTTGGCATCTTTTTCCATCGATTGCCTCCATTTCCCACAGGCGTGCCCCGCTCCCCCATCCTTTTTATCTGTTTCATCCTTTTTGTCTTCTCCAATCTACCCCCTCCTCTCCCCTCTTCTTAGCCAGCCTCACCTCCCTCATCCATCCCTGCACTTTTCTGTCATTTCACTTTTCTCTCCCTCAGCTTTTTCTCCAGTAAGAAATGCAGTACAGTCTTTGCCCTCTCTCTCTTCTCTATTTAGCTCCTATGCTAACCTTTCTCATCCCCCCCCTCTTCATTCACATATATCACAACACTAAAATTATTTGTAAGCACAGCTGTGGTTATGTACCAATTCAATAAATGTGATTAAGGCAGTATCTATATTGGGTTTTTACTTACCTCTAAATTAGTGATTGTATTGCTCCGCTAGCAGTGTCACCAAACCTCTGTGTCTCTGCGAAATGTAATCATAATTAATAGGAATGACGGCTAAAACTTGCAAAATAAGTTATAAAAATTTGTATATTTGTTTAATTAATTTAGAGCATGTTCCTCACTGTTTGAGCCTTGTGAGGACATTCACAAGTGCACCCATACACACACATGCATACACACACACTCGCCCTCCCATCTCTAAAGCCCTGTATTTCCTCTTCCTATTAACCTATGTCCACATCATGCTGCGCTAAACACACACACACGCACGCGCGCGCACACACACACCCTGGGGGTCCAGATCAATCCAATCAATTGTTTGTCCAGTTCAATGTTATTAGCAAAACGCTGGCATCTCTCCGTCTTGTTTTCTATTTCCGTCCATCTGTTATCAGTCCATCTCACTCTCTGGGCAAAAACAATGGCACACAAATCACCTTTTCACCAAAATACAATCCACATTTGCTGTAGGAAAATATTACAGACACATCTATGCTCCCCCATGTTCCCCAGTTTTCCCAGAAAACAGCAGATTTGTACATTCATACATGTGAACATCAAAACTAAAGAAAACTTTATGATCTGCATTGCTGTAGTAGCTGTTTGCAGTTTGCAGTAGTCTCATTGTTATATGAACGACATTACATCAGTCAGAGGGGCAAAGCAGAAAGACACATTGCATGACACTAGCATAACAGTATAAATAGCGTTGATATATCTTATGAACTAAGTGACACAACGATAAGCCAGCAAGATACAGTCAGCAAACCTTTTGATCACTAACACTGCCCTCACCAGCAAGCACAGCGGGCATTTTTTGATGGTTGATAATGTAAATAATTAACAAGCTAAACCATGATGTTATTTTTCCAAAACTCAAGTAGCCAAAAGGCAGATCATGAGTGGTCTCAGGAGAATGTGTGGATACACTACTGTCCAGTAGAGTGTGTCAGCAATGTGCTGCCAGAAAGACGGAACTCCTTAAATTCTCCCTAACTTGATATACTCTACAGTATGTATAGGTAATGTACAAAGAAATGTGAATCATCCCCAAATAAGCTTCAGAAGGGTGAATGAAGAGGTGAATGCAAAACAAAGCCTTGAAGAGACAAATAGCCAGATTGTAGTATGTCAAGACACTGCATGGCTAGTGAAAATAGATCTATTGTCACAGGATATTGATTTGAAAAGATTTTCCTTACAAGCTAATTTAGCTCAGTAGCTTCCTTTATCAATCAAGTTCAGCAGGACTACGGTACTTGCACCAAGAGGAAGTCCGAAAAATCCTTAGCCCAAGGAACTGTAACCACATCTTTACCATCAGTGCAGTACACTGCAGATAAAAGTAACAATAGAGATGTCTGTAGATAGCATTTAAGGGCTAAATTTAAACATTACTGAAATACTAGCAACATGAAACAGCTAAGATTGCTAATGACAATGTTAAGTTTTAGTAGGCTACTTAAGGTAATATGTATGTTTTCCCTGTAGCAGAGCAACTGCATGGACTAATTTTTTCCTATTTAACCACAGAGTGGGTTCATTCACCAATCAGAAGTCAATATTCTGATGATTTCTAATAAACAAAATCAATATATTCCCTCAAGCCAGTGTCAGTCACGTGTGGTATTTGTTCACAAACTTCAAATGCCTACATGATTCACATACATGCACTTACCTCCTCCTTCCACTTCCCCCCTACTGAAATATATACATGTACCGACCCCCTGCCCACACATGCACATGCTGCTTCATTTGAATGTTACATTACAATACAATGAATACAACGAATGGGTCCCTATAGAGCAATAACAGAATAGATGGTGTGTTTATGTGTGCAGATGGGTGTAATGGAGGGAGAGTATGTATAGAAGTTCCCTGGGGAATAAACATACATCATAGTTGACTGACACAGTCATATTCTAGTGTACATCAGTGCTTGTACTATATATATGTGTGTGTGTGTGTATGTGTGTGTGTGTGCAAAGATTTCGTCTTAAGTTGGGGAGATGGGAGTAGATGGGAAATACGGTAGAGTTGAACAGCTGTCATTGCTGATTGAGCAAGATGTCACACATTCAAACCACCCACCTACGTAGAATTACATTCTACTTTTGCAATTCTGTGACTCATTTTACATTTATCTCCGAAGCCTAATTATTCCAAATGTAAGCTCCACCTTCCATCATAAGCCAAAGGCATCCTCACAACTATCTCCATAATCATTTCAGACACCCAATATCACTGAAAACAAGTGTGACAGTATTATATTATTATGCTAATGCTGGTGTAATAAAAAAAAAATCTTGTTTACTAAGTTGAATTAGAGTTGTATTAGATTTGTATCTAGATAAAACATTTTTTAACAAAGCTATATCTAAAAATGTATTTTTTGAATACAGACTACTTGCAGAATCAAATAATGTGGAGATGACAATCCTTCACCACAAAATGATTATTGGGAAATAATATGAATCTGACATGCCATTATGCTAAGGTTTTAGCCATTGTAGTATTGGAATTCTGGCACTTCTAGTGTTAATAAAACTGGCTTTAATGCAGCCAACAACAATGGATCAGACATTAAGAAAAAAAACACAATTTGTCACAATCTGATATAAGCTGTTGAAACATTGTGGTTGTACAGCCACTTCGTGTGTAACCAGCTGCCATAAAGAAAATAAACGGTAGCACGTTATCTTTACTCGTGTGTCCACCATGTAATCCTTTTCATGGTGGGTGCATGCACTTTTCATGTGTTGTTATCTGCATATCGAGACATTGAAGACCAGACTTTATTAAACCTACGGTGAAGAGAGACGAAGGGCTGGGAAGAGAAAGTGACAAAGTGACAACAGAACATTTAGAATCTGCAAAGGTTTGTGAGGTTTGAGCAAGGAGGCAGCATAATGAGCAGAAAATTGGGCTTGTTGGGCAGAGGGTCACCAAATCAAATCTTGAGTTGTCTGGGGCCGACAGTCTGGACAGGTAAAGTGAATGAGACAGGCCTTAGCTCTCCTAGAAATGAAACTGTCCTTCAGTCACCAGCCACAGCCAATATACTGACATAATGTATTTTCCAAAAAGAATGCAATGTATAAAATACATTTTTAATTATGATAATGAATGTTAAATAAACATTGTGTTTTTTCCACAAATACACTGTATGACGGCACATCACCAATTCTTCTGATATTTATAATTGAGTAAAACACCAAATTGCATAAGACTTCCCACCAATCCTTACTGAAAAATGAAATAATGAACCCATGAAATTTCCCTCAAAAGGCAAATTTGCCAAGCTAGGTGGACGTGCAGTTCATGTCATGCAGAGAGCCTACTGAGTACAACAGACTACAATTTGCCACAGTCTGGGATTTTACTGTGGTCTTATATCCAGGATTGTCTGTCGTTTCCACAAGGGACCCATATTTTTAAGTACCTTGCAAAATTGATTCATCACGCCATTGTATAGCAAAAATGTGCCAGTGATTAAGGCCACTATAGCCAGGTCAGGGGCTATCTTTGCCAGCAGATTCACTTCTTACATTGCTTTTGAATCATTTTCTTTCTTCTTTCATGCATATTATAACTGAGCTTTTTTGCCTTGCAGCTTTATTATTTCAACCTACCTTACAATGACAGAAATAAGACGGACAAAGACATTCAGCTCAGCACATCACCACTGACTGCACTTGATTTGGTTAAGTGATGTGAAAATATTAAATCTGCTCTTGAACCAAAAATAGTTAAAGAAAATACAGATGTATGCAGGCCAGCACATCACTGTCTGATTTTTTGAGCAGTATGGAAAAAGCATTTGCTCTATCTCTGTAGCTGTGGAGGCAGCAGTGGTACAATGCCAGTTTAAAGGAGGACATATACTGCGCTGGTGTCGCTGCCTGATGCCCGCAGACACAGATGGTTTTATGACTGTATGCTGCCTGCCAGGAGAGAGCTGTTACAGCTGGTAGACACTGCAGAGGCTCTCTAATAACAGCTTGTGTATGGGCTCACTGGATGCTCACAGCGCATCACTGAAAAATGAAGCCTGTTGTACTCAGTAGGTCATTCATTACTTTTAAATATACATCTTTTGGCATTCAGCTGCTTTACAACTAGTCGAACAAAATGTCAAATGAAGAAATCTGTTTATTTACAGGTGAGCATTGGTATAGAAATAATTAAACTTATAATTAAACTTAATATGTCAAATTTAAGCTTACAGTTGTCCAGGAGTCTCTTTTCAGTGGAAAACAATGAAACCCATTGCTTTGAAATGCTGGTTTCTTGGCCATGCCAAGGATTCCTGAAGGTCAATGTAGTGATATTTCTTCATGTTTCAGATGTTGTCTATTTCCCATATGCCATAACACATATATTACCCACATTTTATGTTAAATGCAGCTACTTGGGATGCAAAACAAATTTTTACTTAAAAAGCTGACATTACGACACTATCTCGTCTCATCAGCCCTCATCATTTACCTGCCAGGGGAGCAGTGGCACAGCTGGCGGCGCTGCAGTGGTGCTGGGAGAACAGCTTGCAGCCAGACACATAGGACAGCAATGAAAAGAGACATAAAAAACACCGTATGGCTTTATGTTTCTTTCATGTGCTGAGAGACACTGTGGCCAAAAGGGCTGAAACCACTGATGTCAGTCAAAACCTTCATTTGAGATGAATTTGATGATGATGAAAACAGCAGTTACTTTATATAAGACACATGGCAACTTAATTGCTAATAGTTACATAAAGAAAAATAAACACATCAAAGTAATTAACCGACCCCATTAATCTAAAAAAAAAAAGGACAAAAAAATGAAAGCTTATTGACCTACATCTACTTTTTGGAAATGTAGCTGAGAGGTTTTCTTACCTTTGTAAGCTATGTGCAATGAAGTGGTGCAGAGCAGTTTGTAAAAAAACAACAACAACCTCTTAGCACCAATATTAACAGTATTAGGCATGCACAGGGACTTGAATGGTGCATAAGAGAATAAAGTTTCAATGTGTACACATTCTGCTCTCAGCTTATTCCAATCCCGTTGATGTAACCTCTGTAGGGATCTGACTAATGCTGGTATAAAGAGGTGCCTGATGAGCTCGCCTTCCAATTTACCATCCAATACTTTCTTAATGAATAACGAAAATGAAGAAAGAAGCAGGATATAAACAGGGCGATTGTCATTGTGTTTGTATGAGTGTGTGAGTGTGTGTCCAGAACAGGATAAGTGGTTTAGAAAATGGATGAATTATTCTAATTCAGGGTTCATGTTGGATTGGACAGGAGTGTATCCCAGCACAGATGACAAAAAAACCCCTCTCATGTTGAGCATGTCAGGCTCCATTATAGACCCTTATATGTTAACCAGTGGGAAATTTCATTTTGTACTAACTTCCCACATTTTGACAAGAAGAGAAAAGAAGAGGATTAAATGCCTCATCAACAACTCACATACCAGCTTGGACCATCTGATGTTGCCTTCCGTGACAAATGTGTTCTGCGCTGCAACTACAAAATGCTATCATAAAACTAGTCAATCATGCAGAAACCAATCTTCTGTGATGTTCCTGTAACACAAAGAGTTGTTGGACAAGTAAGGGACCTTTTATTGATATTATAAACCATGGTGCCAATGTTATCAATAACAATACTCATCATTATTGTCTAAATCGAAACTGACAGGTTGTTAAATATGGACATACAAGTTATAGTTGCCTGGTGTCTTACTATGCACCATAAAGAAATACAAACAAAATCTATTTGAAAGGCGATATAGTCTTATGCAACAAATATGAGTGTCATATTTAGCCATATTTGGGAAAAATATGATTGTTGATGAATCGCTTGAGAACAATTGATACTTTTGCTTTGGTTTCTTTTGTTTTGCTGTGAGATCGAGTCACCGTAAACATCCATTGTATCTACAAATTTAAGCTGACCACCTTTCAAGCCTATAAGGGATGCGAATTTGAATAAAAAAGATACATTTAGTAGTCTTTGAGAGTAAAATGTGTGGCAGTTGAGCCTAAATGACTGATCTGCTTGCAGTCTGGCCTCTACTTTTTCTTTTCATCACATTCCAAATAACACTTAAATCCTGAGAGGATTACCAGTTATCGGGATATTCATCAAGGATGGATGTCTTTAAATCTGTTAAGAATTCATATGAACCAGGCACTTCTTTATAACTTCAGACTTTGTCTCATAATGATCAGATTAAGACGTGTTATTGTCTTCTGTTGTGTGTACAGTTCAACAAAGGGGCTATACACTACAAACACAGAGGTGTAGAAAGGTGTAAGTTAAGTATTCAGACATTCAGTGAGGTTAATCCTCAATAACTTTTCATCAGTTTTCACCAGATTAGTTGTGCAGTGGAGGATAAAGCTGACTGATGAGCACAGGTATTTCTTTACCTCATGATCTGATATTGAAGCCAGTCACCTTGGTGACTTGACAGTAGATGGGAACTGATGAGCTGAAGTTAGGGACCGTCTCAAAAGTGCATCCAAATGGGCCAAGTGACCTTTTCAGATACTTGTGATTAGCTTCCTAATTTTTTCATACTAACTTTACCATTAACAGTCACACAGCTTTTGTTTAGACTCAATTTATCCTTTTTTCCCCCTATTTTGTTTCTTTTTTTCAAGGTAGGGTTCTATGTTTTATCATTTGCTTAATTCAGGTACATTAGTAAAATATCATGTTATTTTGCTGGAAGCCAAAATTGTATATGTATATGTATATGTATATGAGGAATATAAAAAGGCAGTAGAAATCAATTTAATGCAGAAAATGAAGCAGCCTAAACACATTCAAACAACTTCTGGTATAAAACATGTCCACTTCCAGTATACATTTTCAACAAATATTAAACAAATAACAGGCACAGATAGTAGCTTTGCGTTACACCCCTAGCTTCTTGTATTAGCTTCACTCTGAAATTCTTTTTTTTTCTCAGCCTATTCAATTCTGCTATGGAGGACTGTCCACCTTATGTTTATCATGTATTATCACATTATCAGGCTTTTAGCATGTCCCCATGCCTAATTACAAAGGTTATGTATTCACATCCAGTGTAGCGCCATTAATTATCCAGGCAGATATAATGCATACCCTGACACATCCTATATTTTATTGGATTATCTAATACTGCATTACATGAGCGCAGTGTGTAACTGTAACAAAATGAATCACACTACATTTAATCTCTCTGTCTGTTTGCCCCACTCTCTTCCTCTCCCACATACAGCATACACACCAGCAAATATTAAAAACTTCAAAGGAGTAAATGCAGACAGAGATAGAAAAAGAGAGAGAAACCTTCCTCCTGTGGTATAATAACCCCCTTGGTGGTTGCCACATCTAGTTAGTTGCGCCACTATGACAGCTTTGTTAGGTGATTCTGTGTTTGTTTGTAGGTGTTTTTTTATGTGTATTTCTATTTTAGTGTATATTTCACTGTCTGATTATGTATATGAAGTATGTGCATGCTTTGTCTTATACCTATACCTCCATGTGTGCATAAATGTCAGTGCCTATGCTTTTTTTTTGTATGCGGATACATTTAAAGCAGCATAATAGTGGGTGTGTGTGTTTGTATGTGACAGCCACATACTGTTTATCCTGGCGATGCAGCTCTCTACATTGAGACTTTTTTTTTTTACCAGAGGATCACAGACAGGCCCTGTCCCTGACAATACATATTCTCATCTCCATAATCCCTCCATTCCTAAAGGGAGGAGAGGGAGAGAGACAGAGCGTCAGGCAGAGGGAGAGACAGCAAGAGAGAGAGATGAAAAGAGCAGAATGGAGAGAAGGAGAAAGAGTGAGAAAGGAAATGATAGACACTGAAAATGAGGAATGTAAAGAGGAAGATGATGGGGAGAGGAAGGGATGAGATGCATTAGATAAAGCGAGGGTGTGAGATGAAGAGCCAAAAAGAAACAAAACTGGGGGGAAAAGGAGGAAGAGGGGATGCGTCGGGAAATGAAGAAAAAAAATGGAACCTAGTTGTGGGGTCGAAAGAGATTAAAAAAAGATGTAGGGGAAAAAATGGGACAGAACATGGTTGGTGATGGGGACACAGCAGGGAAAGAGGAAAAGAAACAGATTTCATTTTTGTGACTCATTTCAAGAGAAAGAAGAGATAAAGGTATTAAAGAGTGAAGTGGTGCAAGAGAGATGGAGGGAAGAAGAAAAACAAGTCACTGGGTTTGGTGACAGCTTTATTAAGGGTGAGAGCTCTGTGTTTGTGTAGTCCTCACTCTGCCAAGGCTAATATGCACATACACACCCACACACACACACACACACACACACACACACACACACAGCCACCAGACAGGGAATACTGGTGCACCGGAAGTGTGATGTCAGTTGACCCCAATATAAACAAAGCCACCAGAGTCACACACAGACACACACACACACACACACACACACACACACACCCCCGGGGCACTTGGCAGAGGCCGTGCTTCAAATTGCAAACAGCCTGATACAGGAAACATCTAATTACGATTAGTGTGCTTAGACACACACATACATTACTGTAGCACACACTCGGTGACACATGCATACTGCATATTGCACATGCTTCTCTGAGACACACGGAAAGTCAGAGAGGTATTTCTGATGACTGAGTCATCATTTGAAATGCTACATGAAGTTTTCTCTAAGGGGGTGTCAACCTACTTCTACACAGTGATCAGGGAAAAAACAACTGCAAACAGAGGGAAAGAGATAACAAAGACGGAGAAACCAAACAGACAATGCAGAAAGTAGAAACTCCAACCTGTCAGATGGATTCTAAGCCATCACTAAATAGCTGTAGGCATAAAGCGAAAGTGAAGTGATTATTCAAAGCAACTGTGCAGTGATTTGAGGAAGTAATGGAATGTATATTATTGTTTCTACATTTTGATAGCTTTGTCAATTGAATCTTTTTTTTTACCATATCAGTTATCAGTTGACTCAAAGTTGTCATGAATTGCTTAGATAGCAATTAGAATCTGCTTCTTAGTCCTTGGTAAGCTTTGATTGTTACCTTGGCTGCTGTTTGTAGCACTTTCTTGTTTCCCTGTCTACAATGACTGAATGAGCAAAGAGCAGTGTAGAAAACATTTGGGTAGGATCTTCTCGTTCACTTTTGCCGTTTAAAATGCCAAACGTCGTTTCAGCTGTCGCAAATTAACAATGTTCCACGAGTATCCTCCTAACAGGCCAAAATTACACTTGTCTGTTGTCTGATTAAAGTGCTCTCTGCAAGCCGGTGTCTGTACTCATCAAAGATAGTTTCTGAGGGAAACTCTGTAGCATCACTGTACAACCACAAGTGTTTCTTTAGTTCCAACAACTCAGAGTGATTGGTCTTCTCTCTAGTGGATTGCGTCACGTCAGTTTCAGGAGTCATATTCTCCCAGTTAATCTTTAATTTATATCATATATATTTTTGAACCAGAACCTCCAGTATTTCAGTCAAGTAAAAAGTAAGGTATATAAAATTTAGTAGGCTACAGCTGTTATTTGAATGTGTCAGATACATATCTAATCATTATTTAAGTAAATGTAAGTATTGGATCGAACTCTGTATTGGCAGATAGGCTACTCAATATTAAAGGACTGGATATGGCCAAAAAAACTTGACTGGGACATCCCTACAACAACATTTTGGCAAGAATTATAACAGAAAATGATGAGGTAAACCTTCTCAGACGGCATCTTTCAGGACAAAATCTTATTGAATGGGGGTTGACGGTCTATAGCATGTCCTTTAAAGGATCTCCTCCATTGTTGTTAGCATCCTCTAATTAAAACACAACAAAGTGAAGCCCTACGAAAGCGAGTGTTGTGTTCACCAGCTCTTCTCTTTGTCCAAGTGTGAATGCACTGATGCAATGACAAATCTATCTAAAATAAACTGATCGAGGTTTGTGGGAAAAAAAACCCTTTACATAGCATATTACATTAAAGCTGTTTTTTCACTGTCTATTAAGTGCAAGACATGCCCTGCTGGGGTCAGACCCTGCAGCAGAGTTTGGAGGGCAGCCAATTCTATTTTACAACCCATCTAATTACTGTAAGTCACATTTCTAGTGCATTTGTTATTGGGCAGAGAAGGTGTAATATAAAATACATTGCTGTCCTGAAGTCTGGTGACCTAACTAGATGGATATACTACTGCAAAAATAGTATATACTGTATGTATACCTCAAACAATTAGGATTCCCATAAATTGTATAATTTGTATCATTTTCACATAATGAAATGCTGTTATTTCTCTATTCTCTGCACATCTTGACAAAACACAAAATACAACAAAAGGGTGGAGAGGCCAACTTAAAAGAAGACCTCACCAAAACCCTCCATTAAGTGCCACTATTGATCTTTAAAGGGGCAGTGTCTCCAGTTATTGATTTTAAATGGGTGCGCTGGTAGCCAGAGGATCCTCTAAAGTTTCAGCTGAGTGCAAATCCGAGGGTTTTAAGTAAACGATGGAAGAAATAGTGCTTCTAAAATGACATTAGAGAAATCAAGTGAAGGCTGGAGTTTTACTTGTGACCTCAGGTGCCCTCTCTCTCTCTCTGTGTGACCTTTCTAACAATTCATGACCCATGATGACCCCTCCCGCCTCGCTTGCAGATGAAATAATGTTCTGTAAGTTTGTTTTTTGGGAATTTAATATACTATATCTCCAGTTATACCATAAAGGACTGAGGGAAGCGCTTTTTAATCAGATAAAAAGTTACTTTTGACATCTCTCAACAGATCGAATCAGCAATGAGTCAATTGTCTGAAAAATCTCCCACATAGTGGTTTGAATGTAAATTTTATTGACAGTATTGTACACAACATGCTTTCTTAGTCATAGATAGACACCATAATGGTTGTTCTCTGAATGTTTTCACATTTTGTGATATTGTTAGCAAGATAGTTTCAAAATACTGACTGGAAGGATCTTATTACAATATAATGGTAAGCCGACAACACACCAACAGACATCATATCACGCCACTGGAAGATACCCTGACTCATTTCAAGAAAACTACAATTTCAAAACTTAATGCAAGATTGCTACGGATTTGCTACATATTAAAATCTATATCATATTTTTTTTCCAGTTTTACTGTATGCCCCAAAGATTATTTAACCAGCTTATTGATACCAGTGGTTCTTTTTTGCAGTGCTGTAATGGCATTAGCATTCAGAGGAGCCATCAGAGTCTGAGAACTGCTTACTTTGAGGACTGTTACATGTAACTTACACTGTAATCTGAGAGACAAACACAGCTCTCTTTCCTTAAGTGCTTCACTGTGTGTCAGACACACATTATTATAAACAGCTAGAGAAAAACAGAAATGTTCAAATGCGGACTGGAGCAGTTTCTGCATATTATCACATAAGCTCAAATTTGTGCATATTATATGCATGCATTCAAAATACAAGACTGGGCTTAGAATAATGAACATACACATGTACACAGACTGATATACATTTACACAAATAAAATGAAAAAGAGATGGAGACAGAAGAAAACTGAAATATAAACCAGGATCAATCAGGAAGCTTTTGCAAACCACAGAAATGTCCTCATGGGATTACAATGCCATGGACTCTTACTAAGCAAATCATGGTGAGCTGAAAAACATGAAATAATTGATGTAATGTATCTAAGTGAGGGAAAACTAAACCATGATGTAATGACTATGCATTTAGTAAATGCTCTACAAACAATTTTTGTCTGTGTTTGTTATCACAGAAACAA
Source organism: Maccullochella peelii (assembly GCA_002120245.1). Lineage (NCBI taxonomy): Eukaryota > Metazoa > Chordata > Actinopteri > Centrarchiformes > Percichthyidae > Maccullochella > Maccullochella peelii. The sequence continues at coordinate 98,597 of LKNJ01001165.1, forward strand.
ATGGATGTATGTGTATAAGTATATCCTATTTTCAATTCTGCACATTAAAAAAAGAAATTAAATCACTTTGTTTTCCAGAATGGATATGGCAAAAATGGCACTACAACTACTACTTTTGACTTTTGATTTCTTTTGACACTTAACCCTGCAGAGAGAGGCCAATGGTCAGGTAGAAAACAGCACCATATAGCTGATAGGGTACATAATAGGTACAGTTCATGATACTAATCTTTATATACATTTGATACAAAACATGAGCTAATGGGTGTCAAAATGCCACTGCCAAAGAAATTAATTTCAAGTTAAATCATTTGTTTATCTTTTGTGCATTGTTCCTGTACAACCATGTGCAATGCGTTGTGGGACAATAGTGTCCATCAAAACGACACTCAAAAATCAATATTGTGTTAGTATGCATACTCCTTTGAGTACATTTCTACTTAATTTAGTCAATTTTGCAGTGAGGTTTTGCTAAGAATCAGTATGCAGTATGGATTTGGAACACAGCTTTTGCGTTGCTCAACAACACCTCAGCATGGTGGCTGCCATATTCTTCCGAACCTGTGTGCCCTCTTCAAGGTGGCGCGTCACTTTTGAAAACAGACATTCCAGGACGCCTCCATGAGTGGCATTTCTTCTTCTCAAAGCTTTTTTTTTTCCATCAGGGCGGCACACTGGTCAGCTGGGGCCTTTCTGTGTGGAGTTTGCATGTCCTCCCCATGTCCGTGTGCATTCTCTCTGGGTACTCTGGCTTCCTCCCACCATCCAAAGACATGCAGGTTAGGTTAATTGATGATTTTAAAATTACCCGTAGGTGTAAGTGTTTGTCTGTCTCTATGTGTCAGCCCTGTGATTGACTGGCGACCAGTCCAGGGTGTACCTCGCCTCTCGCCCAATGTCAGCTGGGATAGGCTCCAGCCCCCCCCGTGACCCTCTGAGGATAAGCGGTATAGATAATGGATGGATGGATGTTTTCCAGCATACTGGCATGGCTATATGAAAGCAGGTGCCAAGATGCTTAGCCTTGTTCCAACTCTATTTGTGGTCACCTTGCCCTGCCCTCCACTCGCATCTCTTCCAAGGGTGGTTTGCGGTGTGCGTGTGTTTGTTGTGTATACCAGGGTAGTGTGTCATTGTCACAATTCACCATTCTATTTTTTCTACTCTCAGCACCCAAAGGAATACTGTCCCCCATACGCTAACACCCACTCATCCTTCTAGCCACACACGCATACACATACAGACACACATGCACGCTCGCGCTATCTCAGTCAAAAAGTCATTGGAATTCAGAACATGTACTGTACTTTGGGGTTGTGACTTTCTGCTGTGTACATGGCCCAGAGCTATATAGCAGGGGAGAGAGAGCACACTCTCTGTGATCTCTCTCTCTCAAACACACAGCTGCTGAATGATGTTTGAATTCTGATCTTTTCGCTCCCAGCACCAGACCAAAGAGAAGTAGTCCAAACTTTTGTCTCCGTGCCTCACCTCTCCAACCAGAGAATACCACTTGTCCCTTTCCTCATTTGCATCTCTCCCTCTTTCTTTCTCGCTGCCTTTCTTTCAGGTTTTGGCAGCATTAGTCACAGGTGCCAGTGCGTGAACTATTTTGTATACCAGTCATTTTCCTCGCAAGCAATCTTTTGGAAGAAAAGAATGAAATACAATTGCTTTAAGGAGAATTCCTCTTCAAAAGTCTGATCCCAAATTAAGAATGATAATAGAGCTTTCATTGCTGTCACATTTATAAGATGGATTCTCCTTGCTACAGCTGTAGATTCTGTGGAAAGAAATATGCAGGGAAAACATTTGTCTCCCTAACAGGCAGCACAGTTAAGCTTGAACAAGTGTATTCTCCTCTTGCTTTGGTAAAACAAAGGACCAATGATAAACTTCTCTCTTTACTGCAGACTCCTCCCCCCACCGCCTGATAGAGATGTCTATCACATCAGCTAGATGCAACCCCCATCCCGTTTAAAGCTCTCTCTCTCTTTTTATTTTCCCGCCATCTCTCTTCCTCTTCCTATTGCCCAGTGCTTCTCTGTCTCTCTCCTCCATCTCTCTTCCTCATGCCTTTAATCTCCCAATTTCCATCTTTTCTCTCACTCTGTGGTGAACTCTGCGGCATGTTCCCCCTCATTCAATTGCATTTCTGTAAACCCAAATCCTGTTGCCTCTCTCCTCTTCTTTTCTCTCACCTCCTCATCCTGACACCCTCTCTGTCTTCATCCTTTTCGTCACCCTCTTTCTCACTCAGCCCTCTCATCCTTCCTCCTTCTCCTCTTCCCCTTCCCCCCCTCTCTGCCTGTATCTCACTCTGTCCTAGTTTCCACAGTCTGCGTTATGAATTATGTGCAACTAGCTTGCTTCATGAAAGAATCATCTTGGCCGATGAATAATAGATGTTGAGGAGAATAGAAGTGTAGGTTACAAACTGTGTTTACCCTCACTGCCTCATCTACTGCCTTATTAATTTCATCATAGTTAAACAACTGACTAACTGACTCATTTTATTAAACAACACGCTAGTTAAAAAGAGGCAGCCACTGTGGTCCCAAATCTGCCGTAGATGGCAAGTACAAGTTTACTGGGTCACTGCCTCACACTGTGTTATTGATTTCATCATGCAAAAGACTGATTGATTTTACTAAGTTTATAGACCATTAAAACTGTTATAGAAAATCAGCGGTATTGAAAAGTATCATATCCTTCCTCCATATCTTATACGTTCCATTAGTTATGGAATTAAAAACAATCACAGTCCTGCAAAATCACCAATAGACGACAAGTCAAAGTATTGCAGATTACAAGCCATGTTTTACACTCTTTGCTGCTCGGTCCAGCATATTTAAAAGACTGACTGACTGAATATCTGAGTTGTTATCAATGACTGGTTAAGAAGTCATCCACCTTCTTGTGTTGTCCTTAATGAACTGCTAGTGGTGCAGATGAAGCTCAGCAGGTAGAGCAGGTTGTCCACTAACCCCTCTAAAAGCTGCATGTCGAAGTGAACCCCAAATTGCTCCCGATGGTTAGGCTAGCACCTTGCATGTTAGCTTCCCGCTATTGGTGTGTGAATGAGAGGTATATTGCTCCATAAATGTGTCATTAAGTGGCTCATTCTCATTCTTGACTACCTGCCTATGGTGTAAGCAGTGGTCCATCTTTTGAGCACCTAATCATGTAAGAGAAGACATTAAAACAACTATATGATAAAAAAAGAAAGAAAGCAGATTTTTTTTCAAATTTGTTGTTCTTCCTCTTTCCTCCTTGTGCAACCCTATCGTCTGACAAGAACGCCAATTAGATTGGATGAATATGCAAAATCCCGGATTACACATGGTTTTACGTATGGTGATGGTTAGGCAACTAAAACTTTAGGGAAAGACTGTGATTACGGTTGATAAAAGGCAAATGCTAATTGCATGGCTGTGACACAAAGCAAACAAATGACAGTCTAACGTGCTTCATGCCCATCCACAGCCCCGACCTCTATCCTTACATTCTGCCTCGCTACATAAAGGGCACACCACTGACTGCATTGGCACTGAACATTGGCGTTGTACAGAAGTTTTAAGGTGCAGAATTGTCCAGTATGGATGTAAGGATACTGGGTCGCTATTTGTGACCACTGTACTTTTAAGAAGTTGTCTAAAACTTATTCCTACAGAATGTATTAGGCTGCAATATACTTGCTCCTACAGTATTTCAGTTGGTAGTGTATACCCAATAGCTTAAAAGAGTACCCAATTAGCATTGCACTCCTGCAATCCAACATTATCAGACGTACAATGGACAGTTTAAAAAAGTGATATAAGATGTGATATTAGACATCCTATTTTCCATGTTTTCTTAATATATATAGGTCATGCTATCATGCATTTGTTTGCAGTATGTGTTCAACATCCTTCGTCAAATATCTCAATGATTCTTATTTCTTCACACAAACAGGGCAAGGCTGTCATCAGGAAAAAAATGTTTAAATGATGATGTATGTATCCTGTGTACACTCTGAGACTGGCTGGCAAGCACGCAAGGAGAAAGAGAGCCACGGGTAGAAAGAGTTGTGTGGTAATTATAGATCAAGAGGATGGTAATTCTACTGAGTCTCTATCCCTATAGGGTGGGTGGGAAGGGGGGGTTCAGGGAGGAAGAGAGAGCAGAGAGAGAGAGAGATCTGCCAGAAGGAGGAAGAAACCGAGAAGAAGAGGATCAGGAGGAGCAAAGAAAGAGCGTGAGAAAAGGAGAAGGGAGGGAAGAGAAGACAGGGAGAGAGACAGGAAGAGGAGGTGAGAGAAATGGAGAGAGGAAAGGTGTGAGAGAGGGAAAAAGAGAGGATTTAAAATTTAAATAGTCATTTAGTGACATCATCATCTAATCCCACTTTTTTAGACATTAGCACATAGGTCAGGATTAACTCAGCCCACAGGAAAACAACAATAAAAAATCCTTAGGCAAAAAATACTGATTTAAATGTCTTTATGATTACTTTTTTCATTGTACAATATTCACTTTTTCATTTCTACCAACGTTGTAGTTGGCTCGTGATCTGCGGTGTACCAGATAGCTGCTGGTGCGTAACAGTGGAGCTGCAGAGAAAGTGATGCTTTATGTTTCCAACGAACAGAAATGATAAAAACAGTATTGTTGCAAGTTATAAAGTCATAAAGAGATTTAATTCTCTAATGCCATCACCCAACGATATAAATGCTCCAGGGGATCACATAAAAGTCCAATCCACCCACTAGTAGGCGCCTTGGGTCAAGCAGCTGATGGCGCAATGTTCACTGAGGAACACTAGGCTAAACAAGACTTACTGTGACTTCTGACTAATGATGTCAGTCTTGTGCGATCAAATGATATGCACGCGCCAGTGATTTTAAAGCAAGCAGAGAAGAAGAATACACAATTCAGATCATTAATGGCAGAAAGCACTACAAAAGAACATTCTGTGTCCTTCATGGTCACAGAACAAGCGCTGAGAATGCAGTTACTAGAAGTTGATTCAAGTTCAACAGTGAGACCAGGCCAGGCTCATGTGGCCATTCACTGTGTTATGGCCTCTCCTTTCTACTTCTAACTCCCAATTCAGCTCATTCGTCATTTGCAGCGAGACATACAGTGCATCCGGAAAGTATTCACAACGTTTTCCACATTCTGTCATGTTACAGCCTTATTCCAAAA